>CAJQZJ010032464.1:6876791-6908972 GCA_907164525.1 Lophiomys imhausi
GAGAGAGAGAGAGAGAGAGAGAGAGAGAGAGAGAGAGAGAGAGAGAGGGAGAGAGAGAGAGAGAGAGAGGAGAGAAAGAGAGCCTATGTTTTCTTCTGTAACTTAGAGCAATTCCTTTACTGCTGACCAACAGAGTTAAAATTACCAACTCCTTTCCTTTGGATGGGTCTGCAAGCCCAGGAAATGGTAAAAACAGCCCTTTGTTTTTTAAATTAATGGCAAGCCCTTGGCCTACTAGCCAGCAGGACACCTACTGAGTGTTCAGCGGACTAAAGTACATTTTGACCAATTTATCTCAGAAGTTGATGGTGGAGCTCCAAGATTTTTACCTGATCCATGAGTTATATGAAAATAAGAAGGAGATGAGGAAGGATGGATTCTCACACGAGAAGGAAGAAATGAATAAAGCTAGGATGCAATGACAAGTTTATTGTAGTGAATATTCTTGTTATACTCTGAGTGAGGGCTCTCTACATCCAAGAAAGAATTACCTCATGGTTAAAAGGCATTTATCACAAGGACAGATAAAACCATTGCAATAGGAGGGCACTTGACAATCACACATTTTAGTACTCAGTTAAATTTCTTTTTTCTATACACAAGTTAAGTTTAAGATGACAGTATATTAGGTCAAACCTGACAAGGTATAAGGAATTACAACAAAACAGTTTATGTATTTTGTCATTAATATTTGTACTAAATTTAGGCATTTCTTGGTAACCTCATTATATCCTAAGTTTATGGGAAGTTTAAAACCCTTATTGGATTTATGGTTTGCATCTGGAGTCAGTCTTGTCACCTCTAGAGGGAAAGCTTATCTGAGGTCATAAATCTATCTCAGGCCTGTCCCCTAATGAGATACACAATGTTTGGCAAGAGTATTTACTACAGCTATATGTTTTTCTATCAGCTATCTAACTTCTTTAACTTCTAGAATTGTTTGAACTAAATTGATATTGAAAGTCAATATCAGCAATAATAGAATCACCTTTATAGGTCTCTGAAGTCTGGCCAAACAAGGAGAGTGGCACTTAGCAATGAGGGAATGTTCACTCCATGTCAGAAATAATAGATAAAAGGATGAAGGGGGTGTTAGCAAGAAACAACTCTGGGGCGCATCTTCAGCCTAGACTTTGCAAAACATCAAATAGCTTTTCAGGAAGCTTACATGTTTATTGAACCCCTTTCTCAGAGAGCTTCTGACAGTCCTTGAACACTGTATGTTAAGGGCCTAAGAATAGCAGATGGACACGAAAGAAGGAGCCTCAAGAGTATTCTGCTCCTGACAGAATGTCCCTTGACTTCTATAGTAGTTATCTCCATGGCCCCAGTTCATGGGCTGCATCTTGGCCTTTAGTCATATATGTAGCTTTTGAACACTAGAAGGTGGGCTGGAGAGATGGCTCAGCAGTTAAGAGCACTGGCTGTTCTTCCAAAAGAACTGGGTTCAAATCCCAGCACCCACATGGCAGTTCACAGCTGTCTGTAAAGGCATGGTGGCACATGCCTTTAATCCCAGCCCTTGGGAGGCAAAGGCAAACAGATATCTGTGAGTTCGAGGCCAGCCTGGTCTTCAAAGTGAGACCAGGATAGCCAGGACTACACAGAGAAACCCTGTCTCAAAAAAACCAAAACAGACAAGCAAACAAACAAAAACCACTAGAAGGTGAGGTTCTAGTAAAATATTCAGTAAGCAGCATTAATATTTTCTATAATTCTGATATAAAATAATAATAAAAATAGCAAAATCATTTTCTAAAATGGTAGTTTTAAATTGTATTATTATTATTATTATTATTATTATTATTATTATTATTATTTTAATGATTGCTACTGAAGGTAACCTTCAGTTACTTGAGACATTTTATTTTGGAAGTTTCTAAAGGCCACTGTGGGTTTTGGGTAAATTGGTAGATTAGAACTGAATTCTGTAAGAATCAGCAAAAGAAGGGAACCAGGGTAAAAATATACTTGGGGACTCTGTTCCTAGTTGAGAGAGATGAAGAAGGAAGGAAATAAACCTGCATGAGATTTTAGTAAAGAAGCAGCTAGAAAAATCCGTCAGTCAGTCACCAGCATCAACACAGTGTTTGCACTGTTTGGTAGCTGGGAGGTGCTTTGTTCTTTCGGACAGACTCTGTGCTACAGGGTGAGTGGGCTGGAGAAAGACTGGCCAGGCTACAAAGCACAACAGGGCTGGAGGAACCTTTAGTGGGGAGACATGGAGACCCTTAGATCATGGAGATGGAGACACAAGTGTAATAGAGTTCTTAAGGCTGAGATTTCTCCATGCAAACACTGCAATAAATAACCCAAGAAGAATCCATCTCCCAATTGCCAAGGCTACTGACTTGACAGGGACCTGAGAAATCAGGGGCTAAACCAGTCCAGGAATCTTGCCTAGGTCTGCCTGTGGCCAGAAAGACACTCCCTAGTGACAAAGGCAGGTATAGGAGGACAAGCTTGCACACTCAAAATCCCCAGACACTAGTTGAGGAAGTATCAAGTAGAAGATAGAGAGATATCAGTCTGGGAAATTCTAGCACAATTAGATATGAGACAAGAGTCTCATATCTAAACTTGTATCACTAGGTGGATGTACCAACCTGGCTTGTGTGAATTAATGAGATTGACAGCCTTACTGTCTCACCTGCAGAGACTAGTACTGAATCAAAAAGGTGGGAGATACTATATTCATCTCCATTAAGTGACACTGACTTGCAACATCTGTGTTTAATTTTATTTTGTATTTTATTCATGTATTATTCTTACATTTATCTTTTAGAATTTCCAGGATTCTACTTCTATTATTGAATTATAATAATAGATAGTAGTTCTGAGATAGCTTGCATTTCATCTTTTACAACCGTCCTTCCTCTGTAACATGATGGTTGTTGTCCTGGTTGCTTTTCTTTTCTTCCTCCCAGACAATCAGCAAAACCATAGGAGACAGCAAACTCAACTTAATAATTATCTCAGTTGAAAATGCCTTTAACTTCTTAGTGAGAAGATGCAAACTAATTCACTGAACCAAAAACAAGACCTAGAGGCTGGGGAGAAGGCTCCCAGGCTAAGAGTGTTTATTGATGTTGCAGAGGACCTGGATTCAATTTCCGGTACTGACATCAAGCACCTCATAACTACCTGTAATACCAGCTCCAGCATATCTGATGCATCTGGCCTCCTCAGGCACTTGCATTCAAGTGTTCATACCCACACACAGACATAACTATCTGTAAAACTGGTTAAATTATAATAATTTAATAAAATAAGCCTTGAGAATACAGAAGAATCAGGGCTGGAGAAATGGGTTGGTGGTTAAGAGCACTTGCTGTTCTTCTAGAAGACCTGGGTTCAATTCCCAGCACCTACATCAGGCATCTCATGACCACCTGTAACTCCAGTTCCAGGAATTCTGGCTATTGTAGGCACCTGCATGCAGGTTGTGCACATAGAGACCAGGAGGCAAATACGTAAAAACATAGATTTAAAAAAAAGAGAGAGAGATTATAAAAAAAAATCAAAACTCCCTGTATCATATAAGATTATAGAAGAATAATGCTAGAAATTAATTGCAAGAAAAATTAAAACTACACGAATCCTAAGAGAATAAAAATTTTAGCACACTCAGTCTCTGTCTTGAGCCAGCTCTGCTCTGTGTATGCAACCTTCCTCAGCAGACTGACAAAATCCTGATTCTGGCATCTTTAAGATCCTGGGCTCTCCATTGTATCCTAGGCTTCAATGCCACAAACTCACATAATAACCTCTAACGAATGCTAAGCCAGCCACAGTTGCCTGGCCATGGGTACTCTCTAAAACCATGGAACAGTAGTCTTCCTTGTATGCAAAATCAATATCAAGTTCTGCGGCCGACTGGAGTTGTAGACTCAGCCCCTTGAACCACAGCTATATCAGTTTCTGTGTAGTGACTAGGGGAAACACTTCCTTCAGGGAATGGGGAACCCCTTCAGTTAAAGCTTTTTTTCCTCCAAAGAAACTTAGTCCTTCAGAAGATGGAGGCTCAGAGAGGTGGACTTTTACCCTCAGGAAACCTCTTCCATTGTCCTAGTGTAGCACAGGTTTCTCTTCAGTGGTGCAGATTTCTTCAAAAAGTACATATATTTTTCAGCACCAGCCTGCGTGTTCTTGGGTTGGTTTGAATAAGAATGCCCTCCCACCTACAAAGGCTCACATATTTGAATGCTTATTTGCCAAGGAGTAGAAGAGTTTAAAAGATTAGATGGATTAGGAGATGTGGCCTTGTTGGAGGAAGTGTGTCACTGGGGATGGGCTTTGAAGTTTCAAAAACCCAAGCCAAGCTCAGTGTCTCTCTCTGCCTGCCTGCCTGCCTGAAGATCAGGATCTAAAGCTCTCAGCTACTGCTCCAGTGCCTTATTTTCTGTCATGCTTCCCTCCGTGATGATAATGGACCAACCTCTGAAACTGTAAGAAAGCCCCAATTAAATGCTTTCCTTTATAAGAGTTGCCTTGGTCATGATGTCTCTTCACAGCAATAGAACAGTGACTGAGATAGAAGTTAGTACCAGGGACTGAGTTATTGCTGTGACAGGGCTGACCATGCTGTTTTGGGGAGGAATGTGGAAGACTTTGGGACTTTAGTTGGATACTTTAAACAGAATTTACTGGGCCATCCTGGTAGAACATGGAAGACAGTGCTGAGGATAATTTGAACTATAGGGGCCGTACTCAAGAAATTTCAGAGGGAAGAATGTAAGCAAGTATTTTAGAAACCATCCTTATGATATTTGACAAAACGGCTGTTTTTTTGTCTTTGTCCTAAAAATCTGCCTGTGACTAAATTGAAGAGTTTTAGATTAATGGGATCGGCAGAGGAAATTTCAAGACAGCCTCATATTGACTGTCACATGATTATTAGTTATCACTCATATGAAATCTATAATGAAAAGCAGCAAATTGAATAAAGAAACTAAGAAATGTACAGGTTGAGAAGAAAAAGAGCACCAGGAAATGTAATGGAGCTAAGTCCAGTGCTCAGGGAGAAGTTTAAACAAAAGTCTGATGCTAAGTGGAATAAAGGGAGTGGTGGCCTCTAGGCAAGACCTCACCCAGCTAAGTTTCCAATTTGTGAAAAGAATTAAAGGAAAGCTTAAGCAATTAAGATTTCACCATCAACAACAGAAAGCTGATGCAAATGTAATTCAATGAGGGGGACAAGTTCCAGCCTCATCAAGCAGCAGAACTTGGCAGTGTTGGCCATGTGATTCTGGCTTTAGAATCAGAGACATAAAAAGGGTTTGTGAAATTTCCCCCTGTGGTTAAGGAAAGCTGCCAAGGTCATGTGTAGTCAGGGGTGTGCCTGCATGGAGGCCCAGTGAGGTCATTGCATGAAGCTGTGAAGGTAAAGCCTGCCTTGCTTTGGAGACCCCAAGATGTTGGAGATGCCAGAGTTGTAAGCTATCTGCATACTGGTGGTGGCACCAGCCCAAGAAAGAGAAGTATATTACAGTCAACGCAGATAAAGGGAGTTGGAGATCTGAAGAGCACTTTGACATCAGACATTGTCGAGAGCGCGGTTTGGTCATCCAAATCCCGACACCTCCTTCTCTGTGGAAGGGAGTCGGGTGACCAGGTGACGGCACTCGCCACCCAATAAGGTCAAATGGAATACAATTAGGCAGGCTGGTTTTTATGATATTTATTATACTAAATAATAATTACAACTTATACTAAATGAAATATCTCTACTTCTACAGGATCAGGATAAGCTGCATCAATCAAACAGAAACACTTAATGGTCATTAAAGCTAGAATAACTAATATTACAATATATAACCACCACATCCTACACTTATATTAATATTCCCACATCACACATCATACGACCTGTCCGAAGACCTTGGCTCTTCTGTTTCCCTGCGTCGATGTTCGGGACAAAGCCCCAGTTCTAGTCTCAGTTCAAGGCCTGAGTGAATGGGCAAGGGATAGACAGAGAGGTCTCAGCACAAGGTCTGAGGAAGGGGCATAGACCTAAGATAGAGACAGAGGCAGGACGTCAGTGACAAGACTGATCGCCACTTACTGCTTGTCTCCTTTGGTTTCTTATACTTTCATTTCAGCTTAATTAACATAT
Source organism: Lophiomys imhausi (assembly GCA_907164525.1). Lineage (NCBI taxonomy): Eukaryota > Metazoa > Chordata > Mammalia > Rodentia > Muridae > Lophiomys > Lophiomys imhausi. The sequence goes on from CAJQZJ010032464.1 coordinate 6,882,907, forward strand.
TTCTATGTCACGCGCATATGGCGGCACTTACTAGCTTCTTATCTAGCTCCTACAGCTGGGCCTCAGCTGGGCTGTGGCTGACAGCTTATTGCAGCTAAACGAGAAGCTATTACTTATAATCCAATACTTAAATTACTTACTAAACTTCCTGCAGCCCTTCTTTATGGCTGCTTACAGGCTCCTTACAGACATGAAGATGCAGAATTTAGAATTTTCCCTGATGAGTTTCAGATTTGCTTTGGTCCAGTATTTCCCCACTATGTTCCCTTTCCTCCCTTTTAGAATGATAATGTATATTCTGTGTCATTTATGTTGGGAGTATGTGATCTACTTTTTGATTTTTATTTTATAGGGAGTTATAGTTAAGAGATTTCCATGAGTCTCAGAAGAAATTTTGAACTTTGGACTTTCAAACAGTGTTGAGACTGTGATAGATTATGGGGACTTTTAAAGTTGGACTGGATGCATTTTTGTATTATGATATAGCTACAAGCCTATGGGGCCCAGGGGGTGAAATATGATGGTTTGAATAAGAAGGACCATCCCCTCCCCCGAGTAGGCTCATATATTTGAGTGATTATTTCCTAGGGAGTGGAACTGTTTGAAAAGTTTGGAAGGATTAGGAAGTGTGGCTTTGTTGGAGGCAGTGTGTCACTGGGGGCTGGGGGGGGGCTTTGAGGTTTCAAAAGCTCACATTGGGCCCAGAGTCTCTCTCTCTGCCTGTCTTCCAGTCTGCCTACAGATCAGGATGTAAAGCTCTCAGATACTGGACCAGCATGATGTGTGCTGCCATGCACTCACACATGAGTTTTTGGAAGACAAGTCATAATAGTCCTCTCAAAACTCTGAAAGCGCATGGACACCTAATAATTAAAAATATTCCAGCGCACTCCAAATGTCTCCAAAATATGAATTCTTCTATCATTGGGGTTAATTCGAAGTGTGGGATCTCCTCTTGAATTTTTTTTTATGATGTTAAACATTCTTGCCTTTTATTATAATTTACATTTTGATTTGAAACAAAGACTACTGGGAAACAGAACTGTGCATCATTCTATTAAAATTAAGCTACCATGAATTTGTCAGAGTTTGTATTGTTTTTGTTTTTTACCTCAAACAGCTTTTATGTCAGTAAGTCTCCACAATCTAATCCTTACATGATAACATTAATGAACTTGGAATTATGACAGTAAATGCTAGCTGGTATAGACTAGCAGGTGGATTCTTCTGTTAGATAATGATACCATCATTTCCAAGCCATTATCTACTCAGGACTCTGAATAAAACAACCCTCACTCTTAACACAAAAAGCCATGCTTGAGTTAAGAATGGAGACTTGGACCAAGCTGATAGAGCTTAGTGACTCCTCTTCCACTCTGAGTTAAACTCTTGGTTCAGCCAAAGACACCTGAGCAGTGAGTGAAAGGCATTTGCTACCATGTCTGACAACCTCAGTTTGTTTCCTAAGACCCTCATGGTAAAAGGAAACTGTCTTCCACACCATGTCCACCGACTACTGCATTGTGTGCTGCAGCATGGGTGCCATTCATCTTCCCTACATACAAAATAAATCAACACAAAAAATTTTAGATAGTGTCAGTTTATACTGAAGGAAAATAGCAGCCACCTTGCTCGGTGATAAGTTCCAGCCTTGAACTAAAATGTTTGTGCATATTTCCTTTTTTTTTTTGCACATTTCCTAAGTTTTGAGATACATTGTTACAAGTGTAAGGGCTAATGGTATGGAAAGTAACTATAGAATTATGATAAACTATTTCAGCAGTTTGTGTACGTGTGTGGGCAGCCAGTGCATGCATATAAAGAAGGCAAGGCGACTCTCCTAGCTAAGCTTCCCATCTCACTAGAAGAACTGTGGGATTACAGATGTGAGCTACCACATGCACTCTTTTAAGTCTGGTTCAGGAACCGGAACTCAGCTGCCAGGCCCATGTGGCAAACACTTTAACCCACTGATCCATCTCCCTGGCCCCTAATGCAGTTTTTAATAGTCACACTTATAAATGGTACATTGGGCAGTCATATATTCTTCACCGGCTTAGTGAGCAACGTTCATACTCTATTACTTAGAACAGCAATGTTTGTTTCCTGCTCTTAAGCACCATCATATGGGATCAGTATCTTTTCATATGTTCTCTCAGTCTTAACTGAGAGAAATGAAGTTGGGAAGAATGGTAAAACATTTAAAATGCAAGGTTTCAATATACATTACTGTAGAATATTTCTCTTCTGAGAAAGTTCAATACATGATTTTCCAAAAATCACAAATCTGAAGCAGGTCTTGGAAGCTACTTCAATTATAACCTGGAACTGGTAATCGTGGCCTTCCTTTGTTTCAAAAAAAAAAAAAGTGTAAGAAAGAGTGATGAGATCGACATTCACCATTGAATCTTCTGAAAATTCAAGATCAATGTAGGAAAACACTGGCATATCTACTTCTTCTTGTGGATTAAGCCTTTGTTCTTCAAAACAGAAGCACTGTATTTTATTGAAATATTGTCCAGCTTCAAATGGTACAACATTATATGTAGAAAATCCAATTACTGGTTTGTCAGTAGGATTCTTAGCTTTATAAAATGCCAGTGCAGTCTCTCCTGGTACCACATCCACCTGGACTGCCATTCTCCACGATATGCCGATGTTCCTGGCCATGTGGAATGAGGTTCTTTTCTCTAACCCATGGTGTGTGCCCCCTTCTTCCTGCTTCTCCTCTCCTCTTGAGTTTTAAGGCAAACAAAATCTTAGCTATGCTACCTTAAGAATTAAAAAAAAAAGAAAGATGTACTGCTAAGATTGATTGGCACAGCTAAATATTCCTGTCCCCAAATGGAGAAATATTATATAGAAAGTGCTTAACCACAATCAACAGAGCAAATGTTAAATCCTTAAGCTCTGTGTCTGGCATCCAGAGTCTCTCTGATGACAGGAGGTGAGCTTCAAAGGTCTTAACAGTCTCATCCACTAAGGTTTTCTGGCTAACATCCACAGGGACTTTAAGACTCCAAAACTAGAATCTTGTAAGTGCTGCAAAAGTCTGATGCCCCTAGCTTAACCAGCCCAGGCCTATTTAGATCATGGGTATAGCAGCCCTTCTGTTCTTGACTAGCCAAACTCAGTAGAAGAAATTCTAGAGTTTCTAATTCTAGAGTTTCTAAACAATTTCCTCAGTGCTCCTGTGTGATAAAAGTGGCCCAGGTCTTCTCTTATCCCATAAAATCTTTGAAATGAGTTGGCATTTTTATACCCATGATCCTTGAAAGGACTAGGACATGTCCCTTCCTAAAAATTCCAGGGATTCGGTTTACTATTTTCATGGTACAAAATACTTGGCTCCATTTTATTGGAATTTATTTATCAAATCCACCCCATTTTTGGCCTCCATTCCATATTGTCCAACAGTCCAGTTATATCTGGGACATCATCAGTAAAGCCCCCTTTTCCATATGTCAGTTACCATTCTCTTCTCCCAAGTTCCCAAAGCATTTTTCACTGACCTTCATTCACAATGCCCCAAGTTTTCTCTAGTCTTCTCCAAACTTTTTCATAAATTTGAAGACATAAATGAAATCAAGGACTTCACTTGGTATGTTAGAACAGTTGTTTTTTTTTTCTGTAAGATTTCATTTAAATGTGTGATTGTGAGTAAATCATGGAACCATCCAATTGTCTGAATGATAGGGATAGTAATATGTTTAATTCCTGATTGTAATTTCAAACAATCTGAGTAAATCTGGGAAAGCTAAGATTTCTGCCTTAATCGCTAATCCCAGTCTATCGATTGCCTGTGGTTAGAAAAGAGCTTCCATTTGTATCGATGCATAAGGTAACCCTCTGGTGCCACACTTTACTGTCACTTGTGCACTTACGTTTTATAATAATCCTTTGTCTTAAAAATAATTCCAGTAAGGATATTCATTGTATTCCATATTACTGAAGGAAAGACTAGAATTTATAGATTCCAGTAAGTTCTCAATTCAAAACAGCTGAAAGACAGGATTCCAGATAAACATGTCTTTCTCCAAAACATTTGTTTCCTTCTATCTTGCTCTCTTTCACTGTACAGCCTTCTACTCTGGGCAATTTGAGGTTGGTGGCCTGAATCACAAAGGTAATTTTCTCATCTCAGGAATTCTGATGTAAGTTGAATAGTCATAATCAAGACAGAAGCTGATATCATGAAAATATAGATAGATTACAGCAGATAAGATAGTTGTGTACCTTTGTCCTAGCTACTTAGGAGGCTATGGCAAGAGGATCACTGGAAACTGGGAGTTCTAAGTCAATCAGGGTAAATCATGGGAACCCTGTCCCCCAAACCCAAAAGAATAAAATATGTAAACAAACAACAACAAAACATCATTCATAATACATATCACAACCTGACAGGCCTTGAACAACATACAATTTGTAATGATTACATTTTGAGATAGTTGCCATTACTTTAAATGTAGGGAACATCACTAAAATGTTTATGTTCTCAGCTTCTTTCCCCCCCGCCCCGAGTAAGAACAGAAATATCTGGTAGATTTAAGTCTGCATTCCAAAGTAGCAAACATGGTTGAAACATATTCCATCAACTCATCATTTGTATCAGACCCTGACAAAGTAGAGAGGCAGATCAAATTTTCCTGTTTTCATCTTGGTCCTATGCCCTTTATTTACCAACCAGTTCAGTGCCATGATTTTTCTTCAAAATGATACCATCTATTAACTTTTTTCTGATTTCTTTATATTTTGGGAGACAAGATGCATTTATTATTATTTTAAGGACAGGAAAATTAAGTAATACATGATCCTATCTATCTATCTATCTATCTATCTATCTATCTATCTATCTTGTATGTATTATCTGTCTATATACCTACTTATCATCCATATACCTACTTATCATCTATCCTATCTACCATATATATATGTATATATATATACTTTAGTATTTTCACAGTACTGTGTTCACTACCTCTGATGAACTCCAACACATATTCATCTCCCCAAAAGGCAAATCTAGATCCTTTAACTGGTCAGTCTTTCTTCCTCTCATCCCAGGGCCTTGAAAGCACTAATCTGTCACCTTCATGAATATTTACCTATTCTGGATATTTTGTATTAGACAAAAATCATAAAATATAGGACCTACTTCTTCTGGCTCCATTTACTCCATATGTTTTCAAGTTTCATCTGTGCTTTATCCCTCAAGTTATGACTATGATGGATGTGCTGTTTAGATTATTTTTTGCATGGGTTTTTATTTGAATATTTGAGCATATAGATATAAAATTGCTAGGTCTTAGGGAAGTTTAATTTTCAACTTCTGAAGGTTCTGTCACTATTAATTCATCATGCCTATATCAGTTTATAGCCCTATCAGCCATGAACAAGGATTCCAACTTCTCCATAACACATCAGTGCAGTTTTGTTTATATATTGTACCTTAGTAGGAACATGTGGAATCCTTTTATGGGTCTGATTTTCCTTCCCTGATAACCAATGATGTTGCTTCCCTTACCCTGTGCTTAGTAATCACTTGTAAACACACTCCCTCCAGAGCAAGGGTTCTTGAAGTTAAATTTTGTTTAGGAGTGCTTTTTCTATTTTAAACATTGCATACTTATCAGATATTTTCCCCTGTTATTTTTTTTTAAAACATAAGGTTTTTATTACGTTTATTTATTATGTCATGTTACATCATCATTACAGCCCCCTCCCTCCGCCCTTCTCAGGCCCACCCTCCCACCTTCTACTCCTTCTCCCTGCTATCCTATTCCTCCAGGATGGGGTGCCCCCACATCTCAGCCCCCACTCAGTTCATCACTCACATGAGGGCCAAGAGGTTCCTCTTGCACTGGGGGCCTACATGGAAATTCCACTAGAGTGAAGTGTCCCACTAAAAATTAACAAAGTTCATATTCCTGTTCCTTTCAATCTGCTCATGGTAGGATAATTATCCTGTACTAAATGGCTAAAATCCAGTTATAAGTGAATACATGCCATGTGTATTCTTTCTTGATCTTTTTAAAAGATTTATTTATTTATGTAGCACATATAAGTGCTCTATCTTCATACACCCGGCATACCAGAAGAGGGCACTTCATTATAGATGGTAATGAGCCACCATCTGGTTGCTGGGAATCGAACTCAGGACATCTGCAAGAGCAGATAGTGCTCTCAACGACAGAGCCATCTCTCCAGTCCTCCCCCCCCCCCCCGTTTTCTTTTTTTTTAATTTATTTATTACTTCAGGTTACATCTCCATCGTCGTGTCCTCTTTTCACCCCTCCCAGTCCCACCCTCCCACCCTCTACCCCCTATCCCTTCCATCCCACTCCTCTGGAGGGGAGTGTCCCTACATAACAGTCCCCTGCCCTGTTCAGCAGTCATATGAGGACCAAGAGCCTCCTCATACACTGGTGGCCTACAAGGCAGCACCACTAAGAGCAAAGAGTCTCACTGACAGTAAAAAAAGTCTATGTTCATGTTCCCTTTGGTGCATTGGTTGTAGTATAGTTATCCTGTACTATATGGCTAAAATCCAATTGTAAGGGAATAGATGCCATGTGCATCCTTCTGAGTCTGGGTTAGCTCACTCAGGATGAGCTTCTCTAGTTCCATCCATTTGGCTGCAAATTGCATAATTTCATTGTTTCTGATAGTTGAGTAATATTCCATTGTGTAGATGTACCAGTCTTTGAATCCATTCTTCGGTTGACGGACATCTGGGTTGTTTCCAGTTTCTAGGTATTACAATAAGGCTGCTATGAACATAGATGATGATGCTGAGCATTTCTTCAAGTGTCTCTCAGCCATTAGGAATTCCTCCTTTGTGATTCTCTGCTTAACTCTCTTCCCCATTTTTTGATTGGATTATTTGGTTTCTTGGCATTTAATTTCTTGAGTTCTTTGTAAATTTTGGATATTAGCCCTCTGTCAAATGTGGGGTTGGTGAAGATTTTTTCCCAATCTGTAGGCTGCCATTTTGTTCGAATGACAGTGTCTTTTCCCTTACAGGAACTTTTCAGCTTCATGAGGTCCCATTTATTGATTGTTGGTCTTAGATCCTGAGCTGTTGGTGTTCTGTTCAGGAAGTTGTCACCTGTGCCGATGAGTTCTCATACACTTTCTCTTCTAGTAGATTTAGTGTGACCGGCCTTATGTTAAGATCTTTGATCCACTTGGACTTACATTTTGTGCAAGGTGATAAGTATGGGTCTAAATGCATTCTTTTACATGTGGACATCCAGTTGGACCAGCACCATGTGTTGAAGATGCTGTCTTTTTTGGATTGTATGGTTTTGGCTTCTTTGTCAAAATTTAAGTGACCATAAGTGTGGGTTCATTTCTGCATCTTCAATTTGATTCCATTGATCAACTTGTCTGTTTCTATTCCAGTTTCTATACCATACTGTTTTTATTATTCTTGCCCTGTAGTACATCTTGAAATCTGGGATGGTGATACCTCCAGATGTTTTTTAATTGTACAGGATTGACTTAGCTATTCTGGGTTTTTTTTGTTGTTCCATATGAAAGTGAAAATTGCTTTTTCCAGGTCTATAAAGAATTTTGTTGGTATTTTGATAGGAATTGCATTGAATCTGTATATTGCCTTTGGTAGGATGGCCATTTTTATTATGTTGATCCTACCTATCCATGAGCATGGGAGATCTTTCCATCTTCTGATGGCCTCTTCAATTTCTTTCTTCAAGGACTTCAAGTTCTTGTCATACAGGTGTTTCACTTGCTTGGTTAGAGTTACAGTTATTGTATATTGTTTGTGTCTATTGTGAAGGGTGTTGTTTCCCTTATTTCCTTCTCAGCCCATTTGTTATAAAAAGAAGGGCTTCTGATTTTTTTTGAATTAATTTTGTATCCAGCCACCTTGCTGAATGTGTTTATCAGCTGTAAGAGTTCTCTGGTAGAATTTTTGGGGTCTCTGATGTATACTATCATATCATCTGCAAATAGGGATAATTTGACTTCATCATTTCCATGTTGTATCGCCTTGATCTCCTTTAGCTGTCTTATTGTTCTAGCAAGAACTTCAAGTACTATGTTGAAGAGATATGGTGAAAGTGGACATCCTTGTCTTTTCCCTGAGTTTAGAGGAAATGCTTCAAGTTTCTCTCCATTTAATTTGATGTTGGCTACTGGCTTGCTGTATATCGCCTTTATTATTTCTAGGTATGGTCCTTGTATGCCTGTTCTCTACAGGACTTTTAGCATGAAGGGGTGTTGGATTTTGTCAAATGCTTTTTCAACATCTAGTGAGATTATCATGTGTTTTTTTTCTTTCACCTTGTTTATATGGTGAATTATGTTGATGGATTCTCGTATGTTGAACCATCCCTGCATTCCTGGAATGAAGCCTACTTGATCATGGTATATGATACTCTTGATGTATTTTTGGATTCGCTTTGCCAGCATTTTATTAAGTATTTTTGCATCTATGTTCATGAGGGCGATTGGTCTGAAGTTCTCTTTCTTTGTTGGGTCTTTCTGTGATTTAGGAATCAGGGTGACTGGGGCCTCATAGAATGAGTTTGGCAGTGTTCTTTCTGATTCTGTTTTGTGAAAGAATTTGAAGAGTATTAGTATTAGCTCTCCTTTGAAGGTCTGGTAGAATTCTGTGCTGAAACCATCTGGTCCTGGGCTTTTTTTTTTTTTTTTTTTTTTTGGTTGGGAGATTTTTAATGACTGTTTCTATTTCTTTAGGGGTTATAGGGATCTTTAATCTATTAGCCTGATCTTGATTTAGCTTTGGTAGATGGAATCTATCAAGAAAATTATCCATTTCGCTTAGGTTTTTAAATTTGGTGGAGTATAGATTTTTAAAGTAGGACCTAAAGATTCTCTGGATTTCCTCAATGGGTGTTGTTATTTCTCCCTTTTCATTTCTGACTTTGTTGATTTTGGTTTTTTCCCTCTGCCTTTTAGTTAATTTGGCTAAGGGTTTGTCTATTTTGTGGATTTTCTCAAAGAACCAACTCTTGGTTTCATTTATTCATTGTATCATTCTTTTTGTTTCTAAGTTGTTGATTTCAGCCCTAAGATTGATGATTTTCTGCCTTCTGCTCCTCTTGGGAGTATTTGCTTCTTTTTTTTTCCAATTCATCCAGTTTAGCTGTTAATTCGCTAATATGAGCTGTCACAATTTTCTTTTTGAAGGCACTTAGTGCTTCTTTATAGCACAGCTTTCATTGTATCCCATAGGTTTGGGTATGTTGTGCCTTCATTTTCGTTGGATTTTAAGAAGTCTTTGATTTCATTCTTTCTTTCTTCCCTGACCCAGTAGTCATCCAGTAGAGAGTTGTTCAATTTCCACATGTGTGTAGACTTTCTGTTGTTTCTGTTGTTGTTGAAGTCCACCTTTATTCCATGATAGTCTGATAAGATACAAGGGGTTATTTCAATGTTCTTGTATCAGTTGAGGCTTGCTTTGTGTCCAACAATATGGTCAATTTCAGAGAAGGTTCTGTGCAGTGTATTCTTTTGTGTTTGGGTGAAATGTTATGTAGATATCTGTTAGGTCCATTTAGTTCATGACCTTTGTTAGACTCATTATTTCTCAGTTTGGTTTCTGTCTTGATGACATGTCCATTGTTGTGAATGGGGTGTTGAAGTCTCCCACTACTAATGTGTGGGGATCTATGTGTGATTTAAGCTTTAGAAGAGTTTCTTTTACAAATGTAGGTGCCTTTGTATTTGGGGCATAGATGTTCAATATTGAGATGTCCTCTTGATGAATATTTCCTTAACAAGTATGTAATGCCCTTCTCTATCTGTTTTGATTAACTTCAGTTGGAAGTCTATTTTTTTGATACTAAGATGGCTACTCTAGCTTGCTTCCTGAGTCCATTTGCTTGGAAAACCTTTTCCCAACCCTTTACTCTGAGGTAGTATCTATCTTTGTTAGTGAGATGCATTTCTTGTATGCAGCAAAATGATGGGTCTTGTTTGTGGATCCAATGTGTTTTGTGTGGTGCTGAGAAGAAGGTTTATTCTTTTGTGTTTGGGTGAAACTTTCTGTAGATATCTGTTAGGTCCATTTAGTTCATGACCTGTGTCTTTTTTTGGGGGAGTTGAGTCCATTGATGTTGATGGATATTAATGACCAAAGGTTGTTATTTCCTATTATTTTGGTGTTGGTGGTTGTTCTGTGTTTCTTTTGGTTTTGCTGCAGTGGAGTTTTTTGTTTCCTCTGTTTTCTTGGGTGTACTTATCTTCTCTGGGTTAGAATTTACCTTCTAGGATCTTCTGTAGGGCTGGATTTGTGGTCACCTACTGTATAAATTTAATTTTTGTCATGGAATATCTTGTTTTCTCCATCTATGTTGTTAGAGAGTTTTGCTGGGTATAGTAGTCTGGCTGGGCACCTATGTTCTCTCAGGGCTTGTAGGACATCTGCCCAGGCCCTTCTTGCTTTTAAAGTTTCTGAGGAGAGGTCAGGTGTAATTCTGATGGGTCTGCCATTATATGTTACTTGATTTTTTTTCTCTTACAGCTTTTAATATTCTTTCTTTGTTCTGTACATTTGGAGTTTCAATTATTATGTGGCAAGAGGAGTTTCTTTTCTGATCTAATCTGTTTGGTGTTCTATATGCCTCTTGGAATTTTATTGGCATCTCTTTCTTTAGGTTTGGGAAGTTTTTTTCAATGATTTTGTTGAAGATGTTTCCTGGACCTTGGAGTCGGGAGTCTTCTCTTTCCTCTATGCCTATAATTGTTAGGTTCCATATTTTCATTGAGTCCTTGCTTTCTTGGATGTTGTGGGTGAGAACGTTTTTAGATTTCTCGTTTTCTTTGGTTGTACTGATTTCTTCCATCGAATCTTCCATGCCTGAGATCCTGTCTTCCATCTCTTGTATCCTATTTTTGATACTCATGTCTGTAGTTCCTGTTCTCTTCCCTTGATTCTCCACTCTTCTCTCTGACTGTGGTTTCTTTATTGCTTCCACGTCCAGTTTCAAGTCTTGAAACATTTTATTCGTTTTATATGTTTCCTGCTCCAATTTGCTTGTTGCCTTTTCTCTTTCCTGTTCAAGTTGAGCCACTTTGGCTTGGAAATCTCTAATGGTATTCTCCATTGCTTTCACTTATAAAATTGTGGAAACTTTGAATTCTTTCAGAGATTTAATTTCTTCTTGAAAGGACTCTATCACTTTCCAGAATATAGATTTGTCATCGTTTTCATGTGTTTCAGCTGTGGTGGAGTGGTCAGAGCTTGCTCTACTAGCATAGCTGCATTTTGTTGGAGTCATATTTCCCTGACTTTTGTCAGATCTGTTCTTTCTCTGACCTTTACCCATTTGGTTGTTCTTAGCTGTTTGTTCCTAGTGCCTTCTGGGCTTGGTGCCAAGAGGGGCGCTTTGGTATAGAAGTTGTATAGCTTGGTTATCTGTAGCTTTCCACAGGCTGGATGGGGCCTTGTGTCTAGGTTTGTTTTCAGTGTGTCTCCCAGAGGTCACCCTTCCTGTTTTGTCCCAATTGGGGACTCAGGTGAGGGGTTGTGGTGGGATGTGTTCTTGTAGGTTCCTGGGATCCAACTGGTCCTCGTATAGATTATGGTGTGGGTTGGCAGGCCACAGACTGCTGTGTGGGGCTGTAGCTCCCCTGCAGCTTACTTGTCAGAATTGGTCCTTCCAAGCTGCTCTCAGGGGGTTCTCAGGATCAATGTGCATCTTATAGCCAGAAGCACTGTTAGCTGGTGCAGCCCACTCCCAGGCAATGATGAATGGCCTGGGATTATTTCACTGCTCACGAGTCAGAGCTCTCTGTGTTGCAGACTGCGTATTCAGCATGTAGTGGCTCTGCTAGTATGCTCCTGGGTGTCCAGGCACAGATGCTGTGGACTCTGGAGGTCCTAAGTTTTGGGGTTGAGTCCACCAGCTGGAGTCCTGAAAGGATTCGACAGGGAGGGAGTACAGTTTCCCGGTGGGAGGTGCTCAGTATTCATATCTGGTGATTCTGAGCCTTCAGCATCTATATTTCCTGTACAGAAATCTTTGTTGTCCCTGCTGGGTCAGCACAGATGGGCTTGCACTTGTCTAGATGGTCCCCAGGGCACCTTTGTGCCTCTTGGCTCTAAGCACTAAGCCCTTAGGCTGAGTCACTCAGCAGTGCCCCCAAACCAAGAACTCACTACTCCAGGGGTGGAACTATATATGTTGAAGATCTCGTTTCCCACCGGAAGAACCAGCACTAGCAAAGGAGCCCGATATTAACCCCACAACCTGCCCAGGGCTTGGACCATGTGGAGATTAAAGCTGCCTTCCAACCTGGCTGCCTGCCTTTCTGCCTGCTCTCACCGCTCCTCCTAAGTCTGGTCTGGAGCTGACTTTGGATACTGGAAATTGGAGCCACTGTCTTCAAAGTTCCAGTACACTGCAGTGGAGTTGCAGCATAACCCACTACTGGAAGTGTGTCCTGCTGCTCTGTCTAGCTGCAGTATTCTTCCCAGTGACTGCAAATCCAATAGAGGGGCCTGTATGTATGTCCAACACCCCTCTGGGGAAGCCCAAATATGCTTGAGTTTGCCAGACCTGCTGCACTGTGGTCCTGCTGCTGCCCTGCAGCTCAGAATGTGCTGTTGCCCGTAGCCACAATGGTTCAGCTGAAAATATATCCTGTTCCCATGGCTCCGCTAATCTTCCGCTTCGTGTTGGAATGCCTGCATGGAGTCTGGGAGCCCAGGAGGTTGGTGAGTAACCCTGTCTGGAGTTCAGAGCTGCTCACTGGGTATTTGAGTGGCTCTTATCCTGACCCTCTGCTGCTGCTGATTCCCAGATTCAGCCGCTTCTGCGGTTTCTGCTGGTTTGTTTTTCTGGGTGTTCAATAGAGGAGAGGAGAGGAGAGGAGAGTCCTGCCCAGGGACTTTTAATGATCCCTAGGTCGCTGGGTGAAACCCAGCGGGTTTGCACCACTCAGATTATTGCTCAGCATCTTATAACTCTGTGGTGTTATAGGTGTTTTCCCCGCGTTCAAAATGCATCCACGCTGGCTGCCGCCATCTTGGATCCCCTTGCTTGTCCCCATTATTTTCTTGATGGAATATTTTGAAGTCAAAAGTTTCCATTTTGACTGTGACAGAAGTCTCTTAATTTTGGCTTCAGAGTCATCATTATTGAATCTTGGGTAGTTAAACTTTTCTGTGTGTTTTGGTAAGTGAGTTTAATGGCTTTTCTTCTCATATTTAGGTCTGTTGACATCTTTAGAGGTGAAGTGAGATGTGATCTCACATATGATGGGAGATAGGTATCCAGACTCACTATTGTAATATGTGAATATCCAGTTGTGCCAGCAGTTTTGAATAGATAATTCTTTGCTCTTAATTGATATCTTTCTAAAAACTAATTGATCATAAATGTATAGATTTATTTCTGGGTTCTTAATTCTACTTCATTAATTTGTATTTCTATCAATATGTCAATGCAGTAGTTTTATTATAGTTAAGCAATATATTTTAAAATTAAAAGGTATGAGTCCTACAACTTTGGTGATGCTTTCCCATGCTTTTTAAAAAAGTAAATGGATATAATGCAATTCCATATGAATTTTATGATCAGATCTTTAAAAAGTGTCTGTGAGAAAAAACCCTATTAGGATTTCAATAGCTATTATTTTGGTTCTCTGGGTTGCCCTGGGTATTTTCGCTATGGAGATAATATTGAGGCAGCTAGTCCATAATTTGAGATATTTTTCCATTTTCTTAGGCCCATGGTTTCTTTCACCAATGTTATGAAGCTCTGGCATATAAATTATAAAGCTCCTCAATTTGTGTGTGTTCATGTATGTACTTGCACGTGCATTTGTGGGTGTAGCACCTGGAATCCACACTAGCCTTGTGCATACTAGTCAAATGTTCTGCCACGGAGCTATATTTCCAATTTTGTTCTTGAGTACTTCACTTTGCTCAGTGTTAGTTTAAGTACATTAAAAAAAAAAAAACTTTAGTGTGGGATTTCCATTGCTCATGTGTAAAAATACATGTGATGGTTGTGTGTTGACTTTCAATTTGCAAATATCAGAAACTCCTTCATTAGATCTGATAATTTGGTGGTGGATTCTTTATGATTTTCTATATTTTAAATCATATTATATGTAAATGTAGATCATTTTACTCATTCTTTTCCAAAATAAATGTCTTTATTTTTTTCTTGACTAATTTTTCTGACTAGAATTTCCAATACAGTGCTTAATGGAGTTGATAATAGAAAATATCTTTGTGTTGTACCTGATCCTGAGGAGAAAGTTCCAACCTTTTGCCACTAACACAACATTGTCTATGGGTTTCTATTTATTTAGAAAGCATTTTGCAACCAACCAAAGAGCATGCATGGACTGATCCTAGGCCCACTACACATATGAAGCTGATGGTCTGCTTGGTCCTCAAGTGGATCCCCTAACAATTGGAGCAGGGACTATCTCTGATTTGGACACTGTTGCCCCACTCTGAACCCCATTTTCCTAGCAGAGCTGCCTTGTCTTGCCTCAGTGGAAGAGGAGGCACTTAGTCCTGATGTGATTTGATGTGCCAGAGAGGGTTGGTAGGGAAAGAGTATGAGGGAAGTGGATGGGAGGGTGGAACTTGGAGGAGAGGAGGCAGGGGTGGTGATTGGAGTGGAAAATAAACAAATTAATTAATGGAAAAAAAGTGAATGAGGAAAAAAAAAAGCATTTTGCAGTCTAATTTTGAAATACCAGAATGAGGCTGTACAGTGTGGATTTCTGAAAGTGTATCTAAAACCAAAGATGACCACCATAAACATTTTAAATTTGATAATTAAATATGCTTAAGACTATTCTTCAAAAAGATATGCCTTGGTAGAGAGTGACTATGAAACAGAGACATACAGAAACCCTGATGTTGTATTTGTGATGTTCAAATAATGGGAGTCATCTTAGCAAACATTTTTAAGTGAACCTTCTTTGAGAATAGGGTAGGTTATTTTAATGTGTACTTGTTCTTAATTGCAGATTGCTTTTATCCTGTACCCCCGTGGTGGAAGACCTCCATGGAATCTGTCAGATGTTGAGAATAAAGCATTTCTCACCATGTGCTTTTCTTGGCATTATATGTTAGCCTATATCATCATTGGAATAAAATATGCCTTTCTCACCTGGTAAGTTAGTGATTTTTTTAAAATGGATGGTCCATTCCTTGGCATATGACCATCAAGACTTGACAGCGTTGAGCTTCAAATTCAAAAGGAAGATTTTATTCTTACTTTCTCATAAGACAGACTAGCCTATTGGGAAGTTATCTTTACACAAAGAAATGGCCAGCAAAAAGGTACATGTTTACTTAAAGTTGAAGTAGTTCAGTGGTGTGGCTGCTGTACCTCTGGCTCATGCCTCAACTTACAGCATGCTCTGTGGATCCTGTCTTTTAATGTATACCATTCTCTACTCTGAATGGCCAGGTCCCTGGTGTATTAAAATCTCCACTTACTCATGGGCACATACTTTAATTGACCCATTTCATAACCTTGGGATCATTTTTTTGGACACATGTATATAAATACAATTTAATAAGACAATAACTCTATAATATTTCTAAACATTGAATGATGCATTCTTTTATACAAGAATTCTGGCCTAATTTTCTGAGCATGGGAGGAACAACATACAAGACTTCTGAGAACATATACATCCTAGTTCTCTTGCCTAACTGGCTATGATTTCAGACTCATTACTCAACCACACTAAGTATGAATCTTATTGTTTACTAAAGAAAGATAATAGAACTTAAATAAGATCCTGTACTTATGCTCCTGAAGATGTAAAACTTCAACAAATGACCTTGTCTTCTTGTCCATATTGTCTCCCTCTTTATTTGGTCTAAAAATATGAGGTGAGGCCCTCCTATAGGGAACGTTTTTTGTTCTATAGCCAGGACAAATTAGACAATTGAAACACAGTACAGTAAGTGGAAGCAGAAAGAACAAGGAACACAAAGAAGGCTTCTCACAATTGAAAGGTAATGTTAGCTCAAAAGATGAGTAACAACGGAAGAGGATGAGCAGACTCCCAGGGTAGTTAGTACCAAAGCACAGTGGGCTTGGCTGATCCTAATTATTGGGCACGCAGGCTCTAACTCTCCATTCCTCAGACTGCTACGCTGAGTACAATACTCTACATCTGCAGTAATGATGTGTCTAGTGCTCAGCATGGTGGACACTACCTCCTGGGAATGTGGAACGTGACACGATCCATTGTACTATGACTATGTAAGGTAGTGCTGCATACCTTGCGGATTCTCCAGATTCCTAGAACATACTAGCTATTTCTAGGTCTCATAGTTTGTCAACTTCTATTGTAAACAGCTTTGCATCCTCCAGGCATGGATTCCACATCACCCTCCTCCCCTGTGCTTTACAGCAGAGCATCTGGGATACTGGGGCTCTGAAAAAGAAACTCAAACCATTGCCTTACCCAGCTCCCAGCTCTTGGGCTTTGGATTGGCACACTTTGCTCTGTAGATGGTCTCTTCCTCCTTCAGATTGTGTCTGTTGGTCCTGTTCCACTTCCCCAATGCATGTGCTTCAGCTCCTTGTTAAGGCTGGCTGGGCTACTGAGTCTTGCTTTCTTCCTCTGTTGTTCTAGGCTGACATCTGAGCCCCGTCTTCTTAGGGGCTGGGCAGTCTTCAGGAACAGTGCCAGGATGCAAGGAAAAACTCTGCCTCGTGTCAGCTCCCCTCCAGAGCCAACAGAAGACTACTGTCTCTTCCTGTTTCAAAAGCCTTCAGATGCCTAATGAATGGCTTGTCCACTTACAGGTCCCTAGAAACAAGAAACTCCAGTTTTATTTTTCAACCTCTCCCAATCCCCACCATATGTTATCCTAATCTCTTGACCAGACAGTTCCCTTCAGCTGGGGTATTCACACTAAATGCCCATGTCCTCTTTGACACCTCCCATAATCCCCCTGGTTCACATTGATCCATGTTTCTGAGCTTCAATAGTACTTTGTTTGCACAGACACTTTAAATATTGTAATCTACAGTAGTCATATGTTGAATTCTTATTCTCCTGTTCTCCCTGCTAGCTAAATTGTATCCCTATGTGAAAAAAATAATTTTCATATCCCCATACCTACTGGCACATTGCCAGCCATGTACTAAGTGCTCACTTAACATTTGTTAGCTATGTGCTAGATCTACATTTCAGAGGTATTTAAATACAATCTTCATTTGTCTGGAAATCATATTTTATGTTTCTCAATTTTCCTTTAATATTGAAATTGAAAAGACAAGACCAAAAGTTCAACTTTCCCTGAGCTATTTTGATATACATCTAAGCAGTAGCTTAAAACTATCACAAAGATTCAGCATTTCTTTCAGTGAGATCACATGGATAACTAATTCAGTCCTAATTTTGAAAACAAGGAGCCTTGAAACTCCTTTAGTCAGGGTTTGACTATGAAGTTATTGCTTATCCACAAGTCATTAAATGCCAGATATTATATCCAAGTTGTTTGACCTAGTGCAATGACTGCCACACAAGCACACTGAACTTACAGAATTCTCCTCCCCAAATCCTTGAAAGATTGCACTAAATGCCTCAAATTTGCAAAATAATGGTTCAAGATTGCCTCATTCTATCTCCTGCCTGCAGTCTTGATTACATAAGCTCATAGGTGAAACCTGTATGATTGGAAACCTTGTTGTTTATTTTAATGTGTCCCGTACATACACCTCTACTGCAAATAACTATTTCAATAGCCCTTTGCCTATGAGTAAGCCTATTTCCAGAGAGGTTTTTCACAGAGTGAGTCGTGTGAGCTATTGTAAAGAACAAAGTTGAACTTGATCACACACCAGGCTCTAAGTTTCATAGAAATAACTCTTGTATCAGCTCTGCTCTTTTTGACATTAATTGATGAGAACATGAAGCAAGAGCAAAGACATACCTTGATATTGACTCCCCAGATTTACTAGCAATTGTGTCTGGATATCTGTCATTCATCCATCCATCCATCCATCCATCTATATCTATCTATCTATCTTTCTATCTATCTATCTATCTATCTATCTATCTATCTATCTATCTATCTATCTATCATCTACTTATTTATTTGGGTAGTGTTGTTTTGAGTGGCTTTTGTTTTGTTTTTGAGACAGGGTCTCACTGTGTGGTCCTGTTTGGCCTAAAACTTTCCATGTAGATCAGGCTGGCCATAAACTTATAGAGATCCACCTGCCTCTGCCTCCTGAATGGTAAGGTTAGAGGCATGCACCACCATGCTAACCTGCAGTTACTTTTTATCACCCCACCTCTCACTCTGCCTCACGAGACATTTCCGCACATGAACCACAGATACCTAGAACCTGACAAAGGTGTGGATGTGTCTGAGCTTAGTGGCTTACAGAAAGAACAGACACAACCCAAGAGAGAAACAGTGGGAAACAGTGGGAGTAACTGGACACCTGCAACATTTCATTCCCCGTAGTCAGCCAGGAGTTGTTTTATTTTCATCATAAATCTTCAAAAATGAGAATAATTGATTAATCCCTTTCATCTTGCATGGATTGGTGTTGTGTTGTGTGGAAACAATATGCAGGTGTTTTAAAGATGACACAAATGCTCTCTAGCCCTTAATCTGTTACAGAGCGTCACTCTCTCACAAAGGTAGTGGCTCAGTGTGTTCAGAACACATGAACAAAGCCAGTAGTAAATAATCAAGGTAAATAATCAAGGTAAATAACTCAGCTATATTTCTTGGCTGCTGAGTCAACAGAAGTTATTGACTCTGCTCAGTTATTGTTTATTGAAGATGTTAGTGTTCGTTAGTGGTGGCTGAAGAATTGGCAGCCTCTGTTTCCAAATGAGTAAAGTGATCCCCGTTAGATTGCTGTGAATGTCTGTGATGTGTCAAATGTTTCAGTGCTACGGGTTAGAATCTCTTCTGACTCTGCCTATGATGAGGCTTGAAAATGGGATAAAATCAGTTATGCTCCTATGAAACTCTTGTGTGGGATGCAGAGCACAGGGAATGGTGTGGTGTGGGGGTAGAACAGGCCAGAACTTCACTAGACAGACAGAGAGGAAGTAAACGTCAGAATGGAAGCAGGCTGAAGAAATTTTTCATAAAGAGAAATTCAGTCCAGACTTGACATGTATATTTAGTTGGGCTATCTCCCTAGGGAAAGATCATGTATTTCTTTAAAGGAAGTGATGTCTCTGCAGTTCATAGGTAGCTGAGGGTTTGATGTAGGCGCTCCACCAGTGGCAGTTTCACTTACATTTGTCACAGCCAACAGGGTCTCCTTCTTGGTTCACAAATGATCAGTTGTCTTCTGTGCATAACTAAGAAATCTCTTAATACATTTGAGAGACATGTCTTTTCCATTCACTTAGACATTGTTGTAGTCCATGCTCATCTTCAGGTATCTCAAAGCCAAGTAGAAATCATTTCCCTTTGGGGGAAATGCCTCTGTTCATTGGAGGAATAATCTATAGTTTGTTACAGTTTAGATGCATGCTTTTCTGCAGTTTTGACTCTCAATATCATGTAACCAGAGATGATTTTCTTTTTCCCCAGGTTAGTTAAATCCAGACTTAGGAAAGTCTGCACATCAGAAGTTGGACTCCTGAAAAATGCTGAACGTGATCAAGAATCGGAAGAAGAAGTGTGATTCTGATGGGCATCTAGTCTTTCTAGATAAACTCTTGCTTTTTTAATTGCCTTTGTTCATGGCTTTGAGTTTTGTTTTGTTTTTTTGTTGTTGTTTGTTTGTTTTGGGGTTTTTTTGACCTTTTGTCTGGAGAGAAGTTGTCTGAGGCTGAATCCATGCTGTTTGTATTTTTGTTTTGTTAAAGTGTTGGACTTTAAATGTCCTACTTTCAGCTTTGAAGGTACCTTGGGTTATAAATTCACTTTGCATATTATGCATGCTATGGTATCAGGAGCAATCATGATTTTTCCAGAATCATAGTTTCATGTCCATATTATGAAAAATTATGTATTTTATTTTCCTGAAAGACGCCTTCAAGATCCATGGTCTTGCCATCACATGTAACACATTAACTATTGAATTTTACTTGTTTTTCTTATGGCCACAATGGAAAATAAATGAATGCATGCATTTTTGGTGCAAAATCCTCAAATCCTCATTATTTTTACTTGAAGTATATCTCACCCTCACATGATACAGAACAATCTGCATGTACAGAAATCCATTTCTTTGAGACACTTCTCTGTGGAGAACCTGAAGCAAAAGGTAGACCAGAAGTCTTCCTGTGAGCCTTTCAAAAAGGAACGACGTTCTGACTCATGGCTTCAAAGATGTAAGAGACCAGGAGAAAGTAATTGTGGTATTAGCACAGCCTCTCATGGCCACCATGCCATTTCCTCTGTTAAAGAGGTAAAGGACTAAAGAGTAAAGCTTATACAATCCTAGGGTAAAAAAGTCAGAAGCTTTGTGCAATGTGGACCATGAAACTCCCAGTGGTGAGCGAAAAAAAACATGCATATAATTCTGGCTCTACCATTAGCCAGTTTCCATGTCTCTTGTAATTAGCACATCTTTCTCTCTACACTTGAGCTTGGTTAAGAGGCCAGAAGGTGATTCTTCACTCAAAAGTTAAGGGATCGAATTGACTTAACAGGCCTAGGGTCCCTTTCTGACTATCACATCTTAAGAATTGCAGGTGGAAGCAGGTGGAGAAAGAACAATTGCATGTTAGACAGAAAGGAGAGTCTCTGCTGTAACAGAAAATGGAAAGGGTGCCGGGATCCTAGGGAGAACCTAAATATGAAGGAAGTAACACAGTCTATACCCACGAACCTGAAACACAAACAACAATGAAACTCAGGAGGCTCCCTAGCATTCCAGAACTCTGGCAAGCCCAGAAGTTGCCCAATCCTATATGCATCACAGTTGTCCCAAAGACAGAGATGAGTTTGTTCTTCAGAAGCCACCAGAGCTGGGAGTATTCATCTTGTTACATAAGATTTTAAAAGGACAGATGTGAGTACCTGATGATGTCCCTTGAGCAGTGAGTGAGTAGGCCATAGTGCACTCTGGGATATGAGGTACCAATGTGTCCTGGTCATCTGAGGATCAAGTGTTCTGCTCATGTCTGTCCCAGATTTAAGAGCTCTTTTCTAATTTAACATCATTCTGTGACTGTCGCATTTCAAAGGAACTCGTCAACAGTCAGCCACAGCTAGTCGAGATAGAAGTCACTGATATCTAGGTCTAACCAGTACAGACAGGTTAAACCTGAAAGTTTGAAAGCCAATGAATACAAATTCTCTACTGTGCTAATGAGAGTGCAGAGATCTCTGGTTCTCCAGGCTCGAACCCAGAGAATACACGTAGGATACAACCCAGGGAGTTCTCAGAATATCTGGCTCTGAGACCTACAGTTCCTGAAGTAAAACCTTTCTTACAATTGTATGGTTATTCTTTTGAGGTTGTATTTTATGAATACTATTTTTGAACAGCGTGAAGAAATTAGCAAATTGTGATCTCAAGCCCAAAATAAGAAAGTCATTTTTTAATTTCCTTCACCCTGCACCAGGAGGTCTCATTCCCTTCGTAGAATCTGTACAGATTTTGTTTTAACAAGAAATGTATTTCAGCAAGTTGTCCAAAATAATGACAAATATAACAAAAGTGTAAACAGTTTTCTCTACACTAGAACACAGGATGAAGAAAGACATGCTTTGTCTATCAGCCTGTGGGGTGGGTAGAAATGGGGTCACTCGAACAGATTTTTATTATTCCCTTTCCAGATTCTAGGAAGTATACAGCAAGCTAAGAATAGCAGGGTGATCGAGCCAAAGCTTCTGTCTCCATCAGACATACATTCCTGGGGGAGAACCAGAAAACAACAAAGTGAGGCAATGAGTGATGGGAAGAAAATGAAATCTGGGAAGGAGAATAAAAAATGGTGAGGTGCATCGTGACATTTGCCAAGGGGTCTTTTGTAAAGAAAAATGGTATCCATTCACCATCTTTATGTTAAATCATGGTGCTTATGTTTTCAGAGGATTATACTGTGCAGGAGACAAGTCTTGCCTTCATCAAGGACAGGGCAAAGGTGGGGATCCTTCCCCCCCCCGCCCCCTTTACTTTGTTCTTTGTCTCAGCTGTCACAAACCTGAAGACTGAGTTTCTGAAGTTCCTGCCATGTTTCCTTCATGGGTATCTCATGCTACATCACCATAAAGCAGGAGAGAATCCCTTTAAACGAGTTATCAGAAATGATGCACTATTTGTACAGAGAGAATCATAGGAATGGGAGGTGTTATTAACTGAGGTGAGCCTTGCATTTGATGAGGCACCTTAGCTCTTTGTAATTGGTGATTTCCTTGCCTTGGCAATGGTAGCATCTTACCACATCTTGAAACAGGAGACTGGATCCTGACTGTACTTTTATTAATCTTGATATTACTTCATCAGTATAGGAACTTACCAAGGTGCTGGTTTTACCTTGAATGTGGATTCATAAAGTGAGGTGGCAACCTCTGTTTTACAGGAAAAACAGGAAATAAAATAAAGTAAGGCACTTTCCCATGCACAAGTAAGTGATTGGTAGAATTAATAATATACATGGAAAATAGACTCCTAAATTTTGTATTCTAGTCAATCTACATAAAGAAGAAAAGAAGAATTAAGGACAGGCATACAACAATCTGAATTTCCCCAAGATAAATGTCAAGGAAAAGATAATATTGCTTTAAACTTAGATGGATATGTGTTTTCACAAGCTCTTTAGTGAGTAGAATAATTAGGCTTCTAGACTCACCTACTAAGAAAAAAATCTCAAAGCCAAGTCATTTTAAATTAGATTTGAAAACATCTATTTTAATTTTATTAGTGGGGGATCCAATTCAGAGCCTTTCACATGCAAGGTAAGGGCAGCACAGTGACACTCCCAAGCTCTATTGTTCCCATTTTAAGCACAGAAAAATTAAAATTTACTTTGTTTTACTTTTTAACTTAAATGATTAGATTTCTCTTTAAACTTTCTAATTCACTTGTAGCAGTGAACTAAATACATATCTTTAAGAATTTCAAGCCATAGACAAGTTTTCCTAAGCCTTCATTGTTTTTATAGATCTACTTTCTTAAACTTATAAAGCTGGGGAATAAATAGTTCTTGGGATAGTCCAACAGTGTTATTGACCTGCTGAGATCTTATAGAACTGTGATCCCAAATTTAGTAATCAATTATACATTTGTAAACTGGTTATAAATCTGAACAGACAGAATTATTTTAAAGTTCCAGACATCTACAATGCTGCACGTGTCTTAGACAGTTCTTTAATTCAAACCATCAGTATGATGGTTGTGATCCATTTATTTCTCCACTTTGTTTGATATCTTTCTGTGCCAAAAAAATGACCTTGTTATGAAGAAATGAGGTTTTTTTTGGTGGGCAATGCTTGTGAGATATTAAAGCCACAGCTAATGAATGTGACAGGATTTTTCACAGTGATTTTCATAACATATGGCATACCTGAGTCCTCTTTGTGCCAAGTGTCAAATCCTCCACAGAGGTTGTATCCCAACGTTCTGTGTACAGGGACTGTACTGTCCAGGTGGAATCAAATAGGCTTTCATGTGACTTGAGATGTCATTATTGTTTAGCCCTTAATTTTAGTCCTTTCTAGAGGTGACAACCTCCCATGGTGGACAGATTTATGCAAAAGATCTTCCTCCTTCATTCCTGCCCAGAAGAGGAACCACAAGGAGAGGCTGATTGCTAACCTCAGCTCCACTCTGCAGATGTCAAATGATCAGGGGTGAAGGAACACATGCTGGCTCCCTTGTCTGTTCGATGCTCTGGGGTCTTCTGTCCGTCCCCAGGAGGATAAAGACTCACCACTCACCGAGGGAACTCATGATCCCTTAGAACAAAGCAATACACAAAGCATCCTGAGTTAGGTGAGTGGGCATCCATCCCAGTTAACGCATGTGTGTTTAAATATGGGATTTAAATGTAGCATCTTTAAGGTATAAAGATTTGTGAACTTGATGTAATCCTACATTTTCCACATGTACATTTCCTATTTAATAGGACCCTTTACTTTTCATACCTCTTTAGGTGATATATCCTAATGACTTTTTGTGCCCTCTTTTAAATTTGACCAACAGCTCAAAGGCTAGGTAATCAATAGTTTTAACACTAAATGGCTTGAAGCAGGGTCTACATACACTTGTTGAGGCAATTCATTAACATTCCTTATGTCTTTAGGAGAAAACCCTTAAATAAGTGTTAATGATAGTTGAAAATGTCTCAGTGGCCCAGGTTCACAGGAGGAGACATCTTCTGACTCCGGAAAGTAGGATTGCCTTCCACTTCCAAGGTTACTTGTATATTATGATGGCTCAGATACTTCTTCGGTGAACTTGTTTATCTCATTGTGTCCTGATCAGAGAGAAAGTCACCAGCTAGTTTGGGATTTTGTGCCATTCGAACCAGAGGTTCGGGAGATTGATGGGAAGGATGGGTGCGTAGGATGCACGTGTCCTTCCACCACATGCTCCATTTTCCATTTTCCATTTCCCAGCCAGTGTACACCTTTAATCCCAGCATTAGGGAGGCAGAGGCAGGCAGATCTCTGAGTTCAAGGCCAGCCTGGTCTACAAAGCAAGTCCAGGACTGACAGAGCTGTTATACAGAGAAACCCTGTTTCAACTCTGTCTCAACTTCCCCTACCCACCTCAAAAAAAGAAAGAAAAAGAAAAAGGAAAAAAGAAACGTTCTTGGTTTTGTAGAGTTGGTGATCAAAGCCAAAGACTTATGAAAGAATTATAACATCATGTTACATCCCCCAGTGCAATAAATGTCTTTAGTTTACTCCATATCTGATGTTCTGATGTGTTTACATAATGGGTAACCAATGAAGCCTAAAGATACTACCAAATAGGAGGACCAGAGGAAAAGACAATAGTAACGATGCTACCCTCTAGTGGTAGAGTATGGAAAGACATGTCATAGGCGAAAGTTGCTTCCTGAACCTAAGTCAGTTCATAGAAACAACACAGGCTATTTATTGCCTTTACTCTTAGTTACCCAACGGTCGGCTGGTGGAGGTACTTCTGTTACAGGGCACCAGAGTTTCAAGCTGGTACTGAACTGGACGTTTCCTCCATGTTGGCTAGCTTTCATGGTGCCAGAAGGTGCTCTTCAAGCTGAGAAAAGTTCGTTTTACTCAGATCTGCACCTTGTAAGCTACGATGACAGGCAGCCTGACAGAATATGGCACTGGTGCAATAGCAGCATTAATGTTATGAGGATTAACTGCTCTTTGACTGAACTATTGGCCCATTCCAAACAGGGATTCATGTGTCATAAAGAGGGCCAAGAACCTGTAGCAAGGGTGTCATATGTCCTAAGGGGGGACCTACTGCTATCAATTTGCTAAGTGGCACAGTATAAAACTGTCTTTTGCCAAATGCCCGTTGATTAGTGCAGCTCTTGGCCTTTAGAAAACCTTCTTTTTTTTTGCAGGGAGGGGCAGTTAATACAAAGTCTCACTGCTGGGCAAAGTGGGGAGAATAAGTGACTACAAAGTACTCAGTCCTATACCAACACAGCACACCACACCCATCACCTAGGCCCAGTGTACATGGAGAAAGGGCTGAGAGAAAGCCTGAAGGAGCCAGAGGCCAGGGAAGACTCTTGTAAATCAGTGTCTTTTGGACAAATCAAAACCATTGCACCCGTGAACTCAACAGCCCTGTGATTATCTACATAAGACCTGCATACGATCAAACCAATCAACAATGCAGCCTGGGTTTTGGGGAAAGGCACACAAAGCCCCTCTCCTAGCTGAATAGCTATTGGCAACCCATGGCTTCAGGGGGCAGAGAGGGTAACTTTTCTTCAGGAGTGTGGCCCTAGGTAGGATGCCCATGCTTCAGTGAATGGCCCCATTCCCATATGCATATGTGCAGCTTTGAGACTAATTAGTCACAGTGGATTAAAAAAAAGGGCATGATAACCACTACACTTTTTTTGATATCGAGACATATCAGCGCCTGACAGCAACCCCTATTCTACTCCAAGTAGAAGATAAGCATCGAAGAACCTCCACT
>CAJQZJ010032464.1:6923972-6945273 GCA_907164525.1 Lophiomys imhausi
CTTTAAATTTGTATCAATATACAAAGATCTATTCAATTGTGGTTAAATATACTCTTAATTATGTATCAATATACCAAGATCAATGCCTATGTAGCCCAATATAATCTTAATATTACGTCCATATGCAAGGGTCAATACCATTGTGGCCAACTATAATCTTAATTTTGTATCAATATACAAAGATCAATACCGATGTAATCCAATACAATCTTATTTTTGCACAATAAACAATGGTCAATACCACTTTAGCCAAATAACCTACTAATTTTGTATCAATATACAAAGGTATAAGGGCATATTCAATAATCTGCCCCTTCTTCTTGGACCTTCCTGTGCTATGACTATATCTCATTTTTCTCAAGCCCATGCACTCCTACATAGGAGAGGAAGAAGGATACAGAGAAGGAAAAGTAGGAATTCCCTGGGGCTAATCTCCAAAACCCATTAAGACAGGATCATTTATCAGCTTGTAATCTCTTCCCCTACATAACAGAGTTTTCAGTTAACCTTCAAATAACCAAAAAGAAGGGCGGAGAAACACCCTCCCCCACCCTCTGGGCATGGGACGTCGCTCTCTTAAAGTGACTTCCTGCTGATTTGGGTCGTAGTAGACCTGTTTGGGGCCCCAACCCAAATGGGAAAAATGATTAAAAATGTTAGTACAATCCTTTTATGTTCAGTCCTTCTGTTCTCAGCTGTTTAGATGACCTAAGGGGTTTGTAGGCAGAAGCTGATCTTGCAGGCTTCACTGAGGTTCCGGCCGGGGCATTGTGTAGAGCTGAACGGTCCCAGCGACACTGGATTGCAGTGGTGGTTGCAGGCTCCCGATGGAGACAGCTATTGAGGAAGTCTGCCAGGCAGAATCAACTGGGTCACTCATCCTCCTTGGTGCCTAATTCTGCTCTCTGCTGAGGATTCCGCTGTCCGCCGTCCCCAGGCTCCCCTAATGGACACTTCGATTCTCCTGGAACGATAAGAACAGAGCCCTGCCCCAATCCCAACCCTAGGACAATTGCCCTCTTTTTTTTTTTCTGGGGGGGGATGGGGGGGGCTAGGTAGTACTTCTCCTGAAGCAAATTTGGCCTTCTGACAACATACAAAGCGTTATCTTTCAATCCGGGTTAAAGAAGAAATCATTCTGACACCTTGGAGCTAAACCAGCTCTAGTGTATATATTTTGAGATCCCAAAGGACAATCTGCCTGCATCGAGAAGGCCTTTTGTAAGTAGCCGCCAAACCTAGGTCCCTCCAAATCCCATGTGTGTGTGTGTCTCTGAACTCTAATTATTGGGAACAGGAACCTGTGTTTCTCATCTGAAGGGATCAAAGATGTGTTCCACCACTCCTGGATCGAAGTCTTTCTCTATTTAGAGTTTGCCCTGCATCAGGCTGACCCTGAGCTCCGGGATCTGCCTGTTTCTGTCTCCAGTGTGTTGGGAGCTGGGATCAAGGGTGTACTCTTCTTGAATGGTGGGACCAAGAGTATGCACCCTCACCACCCCGCTCCGTATGACTCCAGAGTACATAAGACCACCAACTCTAAAGGTGCCCCCTCCCCCCGTTTCCGCTGAAGTCAAAGGCATGGGCCAATACCACAATTCTCTTGAATTTTACCTTAGCTCCACGTCTTCTCTACACCTGGAGGTCTGGAAATCCAGGCCGAATGGCTGTATCCTCTGTTCCATTCACAGTGTTTCAGCCCTGCCCCCTGCCCTTTTTTTTTCTTTTCTTTTTTTTTTTTTTTTTTTAGTTGATAAATTTATTTGTTTGTTGCTTCAGGTTACATCCTTATCATATTGTCCTCTTTCCCCACTTCCTAGCCCCACCCTCCCATGCTCTACCCCCTGACCCTTCCGTCTTGTTCCTCTGGGGTGGAGTGTCCCTGCCTAACAGTCTCTCACCACAGATCAGGAGTCATATGAGGGCCAAGAGCCTCTTCATTCACCGGGGGCCTACGAGGCAGTACTGCCAGTGAATGGTGTCTCATTGCTACTGGGGGAATACTAAAAAAAAAGACCAACAAACACACAAACCCACAAAAACAAAGAATATCAACAAAAAAAGAGAGGAAAAAGAGAAGGGAAAAGGAAAGAGAAAAAAAGAAAAAAAGAAGGAAAAATAAAAAGATAAAAAAAAAATTATGTCCTTGTTCCTTTTGATGTGTTGGTTGTAGTACAGATATCCTGTACGATATAGTTAAAATCCTACTATAAGTGAATAGATGCCATGTGCATCCTTCTGAGACTGGGTTAGCTCACTCAGGATGAGCTCCTCTTGATCCATCCATTTGGTTGCAAATTGCATGATATCATTGTTTCTGATAGCTGAGTAATATTCCATTGTATAGATGTACCACAATTTTTTAATCCATTCTTCAGTTGAGGGACATCTGGGTTGTTTCCAATTTCTAGCTATTACAAATAAGGCTGCTATGAACATAGATGAGGAGACTTCCCTATGTCTCCGTGAGAGGTCCTTTGGGTGTATACCCAGAAGCGGTATGGCTGGGTCTTGAGGCAAGGTTATTCCTAGATTTCTAAGATATCGCCAGACAGACCTCCATAGTGGTTGCACAAGCCTGCACTCCCACCAGCAATGGAGTAGGGTACCCCTTTCTCCACACCCTCGCCAGCATGCGCTATCATTTGAGCACTTTATTTTAGCCATTCTAACAGGTGTTAGGTGGAATCTCAGGGTCGTCTTGAGTTGCATTTCTCTGATGATTAAGGATGTTGAACATTTCTTCAGGTGTCTCTCAGCCCTTAGGGATTCCTCCTTTGTGAATTCTCTATTTAGCTCCATCTCTCATTTTTTGATTGGATTATTTGGTTTCTTGGCATTTAGTTTCTTGAGTTCTTTGTAGATTTTAGATAATAGCCCTCTATCAGATGTGGGGTTGGTGAAGATTTTCTCCCAGTCTGTTGGTTGCCGTTTTGTTCTAATGACAGTATCCTTTGCTTTACAGAAACTTTTCAGTTTCATGAGGTCCCATTTATTGATTGTTGATCTCAGGTCCTGAGCTGTTGGTGTTCTGTTCAGGAAGTTGTCACCTGTGCCAATGAGTTCGAGGGTTTCTCCTACTTTTTCTTCTAGTATCTTTAGTGTGGCCGGCCTTATGTTAAGGTCTTTGATCCACTTGGAATTAAGTTTTGTACAAGGTGATAGGTATGGGTCTAATTTCATTCTTTTGCAAGTGGACATCCAGTTGGACCAGCACCATTTGTTGAAGATGCTGTCCTTCTTCCATTGTGCGTTTTTGGCTTCTTTGTCAAAGATTAGTTGGCCATAGGTGTGTGGATCCATGTTTGGGTCTTCAATTCGATTCCATTGATCCACTGGTCTGTTTCTATACCAGTACCATGCTGTTTTTATTACTGTTGCTCTGTAGTACAGCTTGAAATCTGGGATGGTGATACCTCCAGATGTTTTTTCATTGGACAAGATTGATTTAGCTATTCTGGGCTTTTTGTTGTTCCATATGAAGTTGAGACTAGCTTTTTCCAGGTCTATAAAGAATTGTGTTGGTATTTTGATAGGAATTGCATTAAATCTATATATTGCTTTTGGTAGGATAGCCATTTTTATTATGTTGATCTTACCTATCCATGAGCATGGGAGATCTTTCCATCTTCTAAAGGCCTCTTCCATTTCTTTCTTCAGGGGCTTGAAGTTCTTGTTATACAGGTCCTTTACATGCTTGGTTAGAGTTACTCCCAGGTATTTTATGTTGTTTGTGGCTATTGTGAAGGGGGTTGTTTCCCTTATTTCTTTTTCGGTATATTTGTTTGTTGTATAAAGAAGGGCTTCTGATTTTTTTGAGTTAATTTTGTATCCAGCCACCTTGCTGAAGTTGTTTATCAGCTGTAAGAGTTCTTTGGTGGAGTTTTTGGGGTCGCTTATGTATACTAACATATCATCTGCGAATAGGGATAATTTGACTTCTTCATTTCCAATTTTTATCCCTTTGATCTCCTTTAGTTGTCTTATTGCTCTAGCAAGGACTTCAAGTACTATATTGAAGAGATATGGTGAAAGTGGACATCCTTGTCTTGTCCCTGAGTTTAGAGGAAATGCTTCAAGCTTCTCTCCATTTAATTTGATGTTGGCTACTGGTTTGCTGTATATTGCCTTTATTATTTCTAGGTATGGTCCTTGTATGCCCGTTCTCTCCAGAACTTTTAGCATGAAGGGGTGTTGGATTTTGTCAAATGCTTTTTCTGCATCTAGCGAGATTATCATGTGGTTTTTTTCTTTCATCTTGTTTATGTGGTGAATTACATTGATAGACTTTCGTATATTGAACCATCCCTGCATTCCAGGGATGAAGCCTACTTGATCATGGTGTATGATACTTTTGATGTGTTCTTGAATTCGGTTTGCTAGTATTTTATTAAGTATTTTTGCATCTATGTTCATGAGGGAGATTGGTCTGAAGTTCTCTTTCTTTGTTGGGTCTTTGTGTGGTTTAGGAATCAGAATGACAGTGGCCTCATAGAATGAGTTTGGCAGTGATCTTTCTGTTTCTATGTGGTGGAAGAGTTTGAAAAGTAATGGTGTTAGTTCCTCTTTGAAGGTCCGGTAGAATTCCGTGCTAAAGCCATCTGGCCCTGGGCTTTTTTTGGTTGGGAGATTATTAATGACTGTTTCTATTTCCTTAGGTGTTATTGGGCTGTTTAAGCTGTTATTCTGATTTTGATTTAGTTTTGGTAGGTGGAATTTATCGAGGAAATTGTCCATTTTGCTTAGGCTTTCAAATTTAGTGGAATATAGATTTTTAAAGTAATGCCCGAATATTTTCTGGATCTCCTCAATGTCTGTTGTTATTTCTCCCTTTTGATTTCTGATTTTGTTGATTTGTGTTCTTTCCCTTTGCCTTTTAGTTAATTTGGCTAGGGGTCTGTCTATTTTGTTGATTTTCTCAAAGAACCAACTCTTGGTTTCATTGATTCTTTGTATAGTTCCTTTTGATTCTAAGTTGTTGATTTCAGCTCTAAGTTTGATGATTTCCTGTCTTCTGCTCTTCTTGGGAGTGTTTGTTTCTTTTTTTTCCAATTCACCCAGCTTAGCTGTTAGTTCACTAATATGAGCTGTCACAATTTTCTTTTTGAAAGCACTTAGTGCTATGAACTTTCCTCGTAGCACAGCTTTCAATGTATCCCATAGGTTTGGGTATGTTGTGTCTTCATTGTCGTTGGATTTTAAGAAGTCTTTGATTTCCTTCCTTATTTCTTCCCTGACCCAGTGGTCATCCAGTAAGGAGCTGTTCAATTTCCATGTGTGTGTAGGCTTTCTGTTGATTCTTTTGCTGTTGAAGACCAGCTTTATTCCGTGGTGGTCTGATAAGATACAAGGTGTTATTTCAATTTTCTTGTATCTATTGAGACTATCTTTGTGACCAATTATGTGGTCGATTTTGGAGAAGGTTCCGTGGGGTGCTGAGAAAAAGGTGTATTCCTTTGTGTTTGGGTGAAACGTTCTGTAGATATCTGTTAGGTCCATTTGTTTCATGATCTCTGTTAGACTCAATATTTCTCTGTTTGTCTTCTGTCTTGATGATCTGTCCTTTGTTGTGAGTGGGGTGTTGAAGTCTCCCACTACTAATGTGTTGTGATCGACGTGCGCTTTAAGTTTTAGAAGTGTTTCTTTTACGAAAGTAGGTGCCTTTGTATTTGGGGCATAGATGTTCAGTATTGAAATTTCCTCTTGATGAATATTCCCTTTAATGAGTATATAGTGCCCTTCTTTGTCTTTCTTCATTAACTTCAGTTGGAAGTCTGTTTTGTTTGATATTAGGATGGCTACTCCAGCTTGCTTCCTGGGTCCATTTGCTTGGAAAACCTTTTCCCAGCCCTTTACTCTGAGGCAGTGTCTATCTTTTGTAGTTAGATGTGTCTCTTGTATACAGCATATGGAAGGGTCTTGCTTGCGGATCCACTCTGTAAACCTATGTCTTTTTATTGGGGAGTTGAGTCCATTGATGTTGATGGATATTAGTGACCTGGGGTTGTTATTTCCCATTAGTTTGGTATAGGCAGTGGTTCTGTTCCTCTTTTGATTTAGTTGCTGATGGGTTTTCTATTCCCTTTGTTTTCTTGGGTGGAGTTTTCTTCTCTGGGTTGGGATTTTCCTTCTAGGATTTTCTGTAGGGCTGGGTTTGTGGGTAGATATTGTTTAAATTTAATTTTGTCATGGAATATCTTGTTTTCTCCATCTATGTTGATAGAGAGTTTTGCTGGGTAAAGTAGTCTGGCTGGGCATCTATGATCTCTTAGGGCTTGTAGTATATCTGACCAGGCCCTTCTAGCTTTTATCGTTTCTGGGGAGAAGTCAGGTGTAATTCTGATGGGTCTGCCATTGTATGTGACTTGACCTTTTTCTCTTACAGCTTTTAATATTCTTTCTTTGTTCTATACATTTGGGGTTTCAATTATTATGTGGCGAGAGGAGTTTCTTTTCTGGTCTAATCTGTTTGGTGTTCTGTATGCCTCTTGGATTTTTATTGGCATCTCTTTTTTCAGGTTTGGGAAGTTTTCCTCTATGATTTTGTTGAAGATATTTCCTGGACCTTGAAGTCGGGAGTCTTCTCTTTCCTCTATACCTATAATTCTTAGGTTCCGTCTTTTCAATGAGTCCTTGATTTCTTGGATGTTGTGGGTGAGAGATTTTTTAGCCTTCTCATTTTCTTTGGATGATGTACTGATTTCTTCCACTGAATCTTCCATGCCTGAGATCCTGTCTTCCATCTCTTGCATCCTATTGTTGATACTCACATCCGTAGTTCCTGTTCTCTTCCCTTGGTTCTCCACTTCCTCTTTTAACTCTGACTGTGTTTTCTTTATTGTTTCTATTTCTATTTTCATGTCTTGTATGGTTTTGTTCGTTTTGTACATTTCCTTCTCCAGCTTGCTTGTTTTTGTATGAAAATCTTTCATGGCTTTTTCCTTTTCCTGTTCAAGCTCTGTCACCTTGGCTTGGAGCTCTTTAATGGTGTTGTTCCTTGTTTTGATTTGTAGAATTGTGGTTTCCTTGAATTCCTTCATAGATTTAAGTTCTTCTTGCAGGGACTCTATCACTTTCCATACTGCAGAATTGTCAGTGTTTTCATGTGTTTCTGTTGGTGTGTGGTCATCCGAATTGGATGAGCTAGGGTGGTTCTGCTTTGTTGCAGTCATAATTCCTTGATTTCTATTTTTTTTTTTTGACCTTTCACCATTGGATGTCTGTTTTCTGTGCTTGGAACCACAGTGGATGATTTGGTGCAGGGGACGAGTTACTTGGCTATCTGTCGTTGCTTACAGGGGGATTTCAAGGTCACTGTGATTTTAATGGCCAGAGGCACTGTGATCTGGTGCAGCGTATTCCCAGGTTGTGAGTAATGGACCAGGATTGTTTCACTGCTCCCAATTCAGACTTCTCTATGATGCATTCTGAGTTATCAGCCTGTAATGGTTCTGATGATATGGGCCTGTTTGCCCAGGCACAGATTCTGTGGGCTTTGTTTGTCGTCCCGGAGGCTGACAGGGTCTAGCTCCACACCTGATATGTCTGGATTTCTGGTTTCTCTCTAGTCTTCTCGCCACAGGGCTGGACCCTGTGCCTGATTTCCTTCCTGTCTGTGCCGCCACGGTCCTGTGGGTACCCCAAGCCCCAGATCCTCCAGCTGCCTGAGTGCACCTCTCGTCCCAGCAGCTCCGCCGTGGGTGCACGGACCCCTGGTCCCACCCACGCCTGTCTCTCTCCCCAGATGACCTGCCGTGGACTGGCGGGAATTTGGCCCTGCCAGCAGTGCTCTCTCCCCAGCTGCGCTATCCTGAGTGTGGGAGATTTGGCCGCTCCTGCCTGCTTTTGTGTTCCCTGCTTCCTGTGCTCTCTGGGAACCTCCCGCCCTCCGCTTCACAAGCAGCTGCTGCGGACCACCCACTGAGCCCCCTGTTTGTTCCTTGCTAAGGCTTCCACTATCTCGCAACCTTTTCTAAGTGGGTATAAGTTCAACCTGATGTGTGGGGAGCCCAATAGGACAGCGATCTATGGCCAAGTGGACCCTGATTCTGCCTGCTGTAAGTTGGGAACGATCTTACCAGGCGCCTCTCCAAATGGGAGTTCCCGAGTCCCCGGTTTAGTGGCCTCCGTGTCTGTGAGAGATGGGGAGAGCCTTGCCCTGGGACTTTTAACAGTCCCTTGGGAGCTGTGAGCGTTCCCGGTGGGGGGGGGGTCTAGCCCCTCCGGTTTTTGCACAGTGCCCAGTAACTCTGTGTTTTTTATGGTTCTTTTTTCCCCGCGTTCAGAATGCGTCAGTGTAGGTCGCCGCCATCTTCGCTCCCCCCTCAAGTATTTCTTTTTAATACAAAATTATCCATGAAAAGAAAGGGAGTCTCACTCAAGGTATGTTTTGTTGCACGAGTAACTGAGGGACAGTGATCTGGATTATTTTAACATAAGAATCAATGACGTCTATTGATCCCATTTCAAAAGTCATTGTCTTAAACTAAGAAGCTGGACTCATCTTGGTGGATTTATTCCTGGATTTCCAGGTATTAGATGTTTTTTGAAATGACCATCAGTCTGGGTCAGACTCTAATGACAAGTTATTAAAGATCTCTTCAGAATTTGGTGTCCAGGACTGTGTTCTTGTGAGTAGGAAGAGACCCCTGGAGTCAGCCTGCCTTGCTTTAAATTTCCATATGACTGCTTAACGAGTGACTGGACACATTAGTCAGGATTTCCATTCCTCAGTTTTCCCTCTCTTATAAGAATGATAATAAATTCTGCCTTGTGAGACTATTTGGAGGATGAAATGAGTCAATGCATTTGAAGAATTAAGATGATTCCTTCTCACTCAACACACTCAATACACACGGGTAGCTATTTTCTAAATTATGAAGTTTTATGTCATTCAGTACTGAGCTGCTTCATCCACTCCTTAAATTATACCTTGAATGGATACCATTGACCTACACTGCACCTTTGGATTGAGACTCAAGTTATCACACCAAAACTCTACAGTAAGTTTAATCATTAAGTTAAATTGACTAGCTGAAAAGAGAAACAGAAAGAGTTCCAAGAACAGTCATAGAATACTGACTTGTCAATATTTATGCTACTTCACTATCAGAAGAAAGCTTATTAAAATATTTATTACATTTACAGAAAATGTTAATACTGAACAACCTTTACCTTAACAAAAAATATACTTCATGTGTTTTGTTTACATACATCTTTTAGGACTTGTTTTTCTCTTTCTTTTCCCCACAAAGAATATATTTTCCTAAACATGGCAAGCCTAATGTCTCCTTTTTGAGTCCATAATTTTAAAAGTAGTTATATAAACAAACCACTCCATCTTTATGCATATATATGTATTCTGCATACATGTAATATATATTCTGCATATACATTCATATGTATATTATATTTCTGCATACAAACACACACATTTATGAGCCTTAAAGATACTGGTACTACCTTGGGAGACATTTTTGTCATTTGGGTACTAAGAGTCTGCAGTAGATAGTACATAGAGTTAAATATACCATTAAAACAGAAGTGTGGATAGTCAGGCTTGAACTAGATATCCTTAACTACAATTCAAATGACAGAGAAGCCATTCAGCAAACACTTGTTAACCTTCATTGGCAATGTTCTGAGATCTAAAAATACAAGCTATGACCTTGATTCAAAATACTCCTTAACTAAAAATGTCAGGCAGAATGACTAGACATGGATAGATGTTCCTTCCTGCCTAATAAATGTATACAAATAATAACTAAATATTTAAACACAATAGCAGGATTTCTTTCTTAACGGGAAATCCCAGGGGACAGAAACACTATGAAGTGTTGAAACCAAAATAATGAATAGGCACTGTCACAAACTCTAGAGCTCATGGGTTTGGTGTATTCATAAGGATAGAAGGTATGAGGAAAGTGTGATGGGGAAGTTGGACCCAAACTTCCATTGTGACACCGAAGCCTTCAGGAGTCACTTCAACCATAAAAAGGAGATTAGAACATTTCTTTCCTCTATGCCACAGAAACATTAAATAACTCTTTTATCCTCTGATTGCTCTGTTATGGTAGTGGAGATAGGGTCTTGTGTAGCCCATTTAGACAAGTGTTAACCTAGGCTGGGATGACCTTGAACTCCCAATCCTTCTGCTGGGATTATAGGCCTATGAGCTTGTCTTGAAGATGGAATTCTAGATTTCCATCTATCTTACCTTCTGAAAACAGCATCTGCTTCTACTCCCATGCCAGTGCTGAGACAGTGTTTAGCTTAATTCTTTCCAATATATGTACCCCCCACCCCATCCCTACCCCACATCTGTGCTTCATGGGATCCTTTCATTTCCTGCTATATATTGCCAAAGTTTTCCTTTATTATCTTCTATTTCTCTTTTTCGGATAAAAATCTATCTTTACTTACCATGACCTTCTTTCACCAGCTTACACGGAGACAGACTTTACTTCATCATCTTTTGTAAAAATCATTTGAGCTTTAGAAATTGATAGCCAGGAGGTGATGGTGCACACCTTTAATCCCAACACTTGGGAGGCAGAGGCAGGAGGATCTCTGAAGTTTGAGGCCAGCCTGGTCTACAGAGGAAGTTCTACATGACTACACAGAGAAACCCTGTCTGGGGGTGGGGGGGGGAGAAAAAAGTAATTAAGTAAAGAAATGGCAAATTATGCTTGGTGATAATATTTAAAGAATTAATGGAATGAAATAAAAAATAAAAGTAAACATTAGATAAAAATGAATTATTTAAAAAGATGAACTTAGATTATTAATCATTTGTTAGTCATTAATCTCTTATTAATCATTACAATGATTAATAAAAGAAAGACTAGTAATTCAGCAATATACAAAGAAAGAAAGGCACCCCAATGCAGACAATTGGGATATAAACAAAATCATAAGTAAATCTATAGAAAACTTTACCTCTGAAAATATTTAAGCTGAGTCAAGTGGAATTGTCTCTATATGTATAATAAATGAATATATGTATTTAAAAAAGAACCAGTTCCCCCTAAAAGTTGTCCTCTGACCTCCACATACATTCATACCTGAACATGCATGTGCACACACAATAAAACTAAAATATATAATGGAAATTTTTAAAAAATAATAAAATAAGTAGCTTTTAAAACCCCTGTGAGAAAATCTCTTAGATTATATTCTATATGGCAGTACTGTAAAATATGACAGGAAGGAAGAACGATATTACGGAATTGTTCATAAGAACACTACTTCCTTCAGTGGACTGTGATCTTCTTAAGATATCTAAAAATTCATTGTTGTTCCCAAGGCCACCAAGATTTTCCTCATAAAAATGCATTTTAATGAGCAGTAGTTTTTAACTTAGATGAAATGCAGTTTATAATTTTTGCATTTAGTATTATTTTTGCTGTTCAAATATAGCTGCATGTCTCAAAGTTGCAAATACATTTTATTTTGAAAGCTTTATGCTTTTAGCCTTGTTTTCAGTGTGTGGTCCATATTAAATTGAATTTTCAGGGTGATATCTTCACCTAGTTAGTTCAGAACACTTCTGTTTGTAAAAAAACAAAAAACCAAAAACACATTTTCTCAATTGGTAGCTTTACCAAATTTATAAAAGATCAACTGACCATTTCTGATTTACCTTTTGGGCTTTTTAATTTATATGTGATTCTGGGACCAGGTCCAGGTCATTGCACATGTTAGGCCAATGTTTCACCACCAAACTACATCAGCAGTCCTATTTCATCTGTTTTTGAACTTTGTGATATTTCACTGATGTCTTTGCACTTATGTTGATTCTACACAGACTTTATTGTTTTGACTTAGTAAAGCATAAAACTATAAATGTAATTATTAAACTACGTCCATCTTTTAAAAGCTTCCTGTTGTTTTCTTTCCCCATTTCCCTGAAACTTAAAACCAGCTCACAAATCCCCACAGAAAAAAAAGTTGTAGATATTTGTTATCAATGTACATATGCATATATCTGTGTGTGCGTACTCTTGCACGTGTGCCACCATATGTATGCAGATGGCCCTGGAGACCAGAAGAGAATATTTGATCCCTGCACCCCCGAAGCTGTAGTTACAGACAGTTGTGATCTGTTTGATGTAGGTACTAGGAAGCAAACTTGAGTCCTATGAAAAAGTAGTATGTGTTCTTCACCAAACCATTGAGCCATCTTTCCAGCCCCTTTGTTAGAGATTTTAACTGTGTCAATTGGAGAAGAAAAGACAACACAGCTAATTAGCCTTTCACCCATTTATTTATATCTTCATTTATACAGATGTTTATATTTCCCTTAATAATGAATTCTTACCAATATCTTATTATTTCCAAGAGTTTGATAATTTTTATGTTAATTTAAATGTAAATGGTTTTCTAATTATTTGGTGGTAATATGTATAAATATTACCAGGTCATGCAATTTTTCTTAATTTATTTATTCATTTTCATGGGTTTTAGATAGTCCTTAGAATTTTCAATAGATTTACTGATTCATGAGTATTACAACTATTTTATCCTTTCTTAATCTCATTCATTTCTTAATCTTCATTCATTTCAATCTCATTCCATTTCAATACACTACGACTACAGTAGACAATATTCATTAGAAGTAGTTAGCACAATTATAATGAACTTTTTCCTATGAAACTTCAGAGGAAGGCATTAAACATTATAGTAGATTCTTCATAGATGATTTTTGTGAGTTTGAGAAAGTTCTCTTTTATTATTCATGGCCTAGGAGTTTTGCTTTTAATCTGTGTTGTTTTATTCCTTGAATTTCTGATTTTTTTATCTTATGATTTTTATGAGGTTTTACCCCTGCTTATTCTGTCATATGGTCAGATGGTATATTAATTAACTAATTTGATATTTTTTAATATTATTTATTACTTCAGGTTATATCTCCATCACAGTGTCATCTACCCATTCCTCCCAGCCCCGCCCTCCACCCTCTAACCCCATCCCTTCCATCCCACTCCTCTGGAGTGGAGTGTCCCTACATAACAGTTCCCCACCCAGTTCAGCAGTCATATGAGGGCCAAGAGCCTCCTCATACACCGGGGGTCTACAAGGCAGCACTACTAGGGCAAAGTGTCTCATTGACAGGAAAACAAAAGTCTATGTTCCTGTTCCCTTTGGTGCATTGGCTGTAGTATAGTTATCCTGTACTATATGGCTAAAATCCAACTGTAAGTGAATAGATGCCATGTGCATCCTTCTGAGTCTGGGTTAGCTCACTCAGGATTAGCTTCTCTAGTTCCATCCATTTGCCTGCAAATTTCATGATTTCATTGTTTCTGAGAGCTGAGTAG
This sequence comes from Lophiomys imhausi, assembly GCA_907164525.1. NCBI lineage: Eukaryota > Metazoa > Chordata > Mammalia > Rodentia > Muridae > Lophiomys > Lophiomys imhausi. The sequence continues at coordinate 6,937,292 of CAJQZJ010032464.1, forward strand.
TATTCTATTGGGTAGATGTACCACAGTTTTTAAATCCATTCTTCAGTTGAGGGACATCTGGGTTGTTTCCAGTTTCTAGCTATTACAAGTAAGGCTGCTATGAACATAGATGAGGAAACTTCCTTGTGATTTGGTGAGGAATCATTTGGATGTATACTCAGAAGTGGTATGGCTGGGTCCCGAGACAGAGCTATTTCAAGTTTTCTAAGATATCACCATAGTGACCTCCATAGTGGTTGCACAAGCCTGCACTCCCACCAGCAATAGAGGAGTGTTTCCCTTTCTCCACACCCTCACCAGCATGTGCTGTCATTTGAGCTTTTGATCTTAGCCATTCTGACAGGTGTGAGATGGAATCTCAGAGTCGTCTTAAGTTGCATTTCTTGATGACTAAGGATGCTGAGCTTCTTCAAGTGTCATTCAGCTATTAGGGATTCCTCCTTTGTGAATTCTCTGTTTAGCTCTGTTCCCCATTTTTTGATTGGATTATTTGGTTTCTTGGCATTTAATTTCTTGAGCTCTTTGTAAATTTTCGATAATTTGCCCTTTGTCAGATGTGGGGTTGGTGAAGATTTTTTTTCCCAGTCTGTAGGATGCTGTTTTGTTCACATGACAGTGTCTTTTGCCTTACAGAAGCTTTTCAGTTTCATGAGGTCCCATTTATTGATGTTGGTCTTAGATACTGAGCTGTTGGTGTTCTGTTCAGGAAGGTGTCACCTGTGCCGATGGGTTCCTGGGTTTTCCCCACTTTCTCTTCTAGTAGATTTAGTGTGTCAGGCCTTACATTAAGGTCTTTGATCCACTTGGACTTAAGTTTTGTGCAAGGTGATAAGTATGGCTCTAATTTCATTCTTTTACATGTGGATATACAGTTGGACCAGCACCATTTGTTGAAGATGCTGTCCTTTTTCCATTGTATGGTTTTTGCTTCTTTGTCAAAAATTAAGTGACCATAGGTGTGTAGGTTCATTTCTGGGTCTTCAATTTGATTCCATTGATCCACTGGTCTGTTTCTATACCAGTACCATGCTGTTTTTATTACTATTGTTCTGTAGTACAGTTTGAAATCTGGGATGGTGATACCTCCTGAAAACTGCAAATTAATTAATGCAGTTATTAGTAAATATAAACTGTAATATTTGGCCGGCAGAGTAGCCAGCAGAGTAGCCGGCGGCTTGGCAGAGGAACAGGCAGCATGGCCTGAGTGCCTTAACCAGTTGCCTAACTTATCCTGGAGAAAGAGCCCCGGGACCAAAGGTGGCCTACACTACCTATAACCTAAACTCTGTTAATTAATATAAGTTGTTATATTAGGCCAGTAGAATTACCGGCAGCTTGGTGGGAGATTCGCCTGGACTCAAGGGGAGTCTGGGAATCTGACAGCCCAGGACTGTTTGGACTGAGGGACTATAAGCCACCGCAGTCTTTTCCCCAATAATTAAACACACCAAGACCTTTTAATATTTTAACACTTAGCCCTTAGCTGGGCAGACTCTCAATTAGCTACTCTAAGTTAACCCCAAACCAACATGTGCCTGTGAGTACCTTCCAGACTTTTCCAGACGTCTGTCTCCTTCTGTGTCTCCCAGTGGAAAAAGAGAGTCTCTGTGTGTGCAGAATTCCTGCTGTGATCTGAGGAAGTCCCGCCTTCCTATACTCTTTCTGCCCAGCTAATTGGCCATAAGCGACTTTTATTAACCAATCAAGAGAATGCCTCAGAAGGGGTGGTAACCAGATCTCAGCATTGAATTCAATGTATCAGAAACAATATTAGACCTTCCCTCAACAACCTCCAGATGTTTTTTTATTGTACAGGATTGATTTAGCTATTCTTGGTTTTTTGTTATTCCATATGAAGTTGTGAATTGCTTTTTCCAGGTCTATAAAGAATTGTGGTGGTATTTTGATAGAAATTGCATTGAATCTATATATTGCTTTTGGTAGGATAGCCATTTTTATTATGTTGATCCTACCTATCCATGAGCACGGGAGATCTTTCCATCTTCTGATGGCCTCTTCAATTTCTTTCTTCAAGGATATGAAGTTCTTGTTGAACAGGTCTTTCACTTGCTTGGTTAGTGTAACCCCCAGGTATTTTATATTGTTTGTAGCTATTGTGAAGGGAAGAAATAAAGAAGGAAATTAAAGACTTCTTAAAATCCAACGAAAATGAAGGCACAACATACCCAAACCTAAGGGACACAATGAAAGCTGTGTTACAAGGAAAGTTCATAGCACTAAGTGCCTTCAAAAAGAAACTTGTGACAGCTCATATTAGCGAATTAACAGCTGAAGTATGAGAACTAGAGAAAAAAAGAAGCAAACACTCCCAAGAGGATTACAAGTCAGAAAATCTTCAAACTTAGGGCTGAAATCAACAACTTAGAAACAAAAAGAACTATACAAAGAATCAATGAAACCAAGAGTGGTTCTTTGAGAAAATCAACAAAATAGACAAACCCTTAGCCAAATTAACTAAAAGGCAGAGGGAAAAACCTAAGTCAACAAAGTCAGAAATTAAAAGGGAGAAATAACAACAGACATTGAGGAAATCCATAGAATCTTTAGGTCCTACTTTAAAAATCTATACTCCACCAAATTTGAAAAGCTAAGAGAAATGGACAATTTTCTTGATAGACTGAACATACCAAAGTTGAATCAAGATCAGGTAAACAGATTAAACAGCTCAATAACCCCTAAGGAAATAGAAGCAGTCATTTAAAATCTCCCAACCAAAAAAAAGCCCAGGGCCAGATGGTTTCAGCACAGAATTCTACAACACCTTCAAAGAAGAGCTAACACCAATATTCTTCAAACTCTTCTACAAAATAGAGTCAGAAGGAACACTGACCCAATAGTCCTCCAGTAAAGATTTGTTCAGTTTCCATGAGTGTGTAGGCTTTCTGTTATTTCTGTTGTTGTTGAAGTCCAGCTTTATTCCATGGTGGTCTGATAAGATGCAAGGGGTTATTTCAGTTTTCTTGTATCTGTTGAGGCTTGCTTTGTGTCCAACTATATGGTTGATTTTGGAGAAGGTTCCATGCGGTACTGAGAAGAAGGTGTATTCTTTTGTTTCCCAATTGGGGACTCAGGTGAGGGGTTGTGGTGGGATGTATTCCTGTAGGTTCCTAGGATACAACTGGTCTTCGTATAGATGACAGTGCAGGTTGGCAGGCCACAGACTGTTGGGTGGGGCTGCAGCTCCCCCACAGCTTATTTGTCAGACTGTGTTTTTGGTCCCCCCAAGCTGCTCTCAGGGGGTTCTTAGGATCAATGTGCATCTAACAGCCACAAGCACTGTGGGCTGGTGCAGCCCACTCCCAGGCAATGAGGAATGTTCTGGGATTGTTTCACTGCTCACGAGTAAGAGCTCTCTGTGTTGTAGCCTGGGTATTCAGCATGTAGCGTTCTGCTGGTATGCTCCTGAGTGTCCAAGCACAGATGCTGTGGACTCTGGAGGTCCTAAGTTTGGGGGTTGAGTCCACCAGCTGGAGACCTGAAAGGATCCGACAGGGAGGGAGTACAGTTTCCTGGTGAGAGAAGCTCAGTGTTCATGTCTGATGACTCCGATCCTTCAGTGTCCATATTTCCAGTACCGAGTTCTTTTTGTCCCTGCTGGGCAGGCCCAGATAGGTTTTCACCTCACTCACTGCCTTTCAGCATGAGTGTATCTCTGCTGTTGTCCAATCTGTCTGGAAGGTCCCCAGGGCACCTCCGTGCACTAAGCCCTTGTAGTCTGAATCACTCAGGTAGTGCACACCGGTCAAGAACTCGCTGCCCCACGGGTGGAACTATATATGCTGATGATCTGGTTTCCCACCAGAGGAGCCAGCACAAGCAAAGTGGTCTGATATTAACCCTACAAACTGTCCAGGGCTTGGACCCAGTGGAGATCCAAGCAGCCTTCCAACCCGGCCACCCGCCTCTCTGCCCGCTCTGATCTCACCGCTCCTATGTCTGTGCTGGATCCAATTTGAGTTCTGGAGCTGTCCTGTGGATATTGACAATTGGGGCCATTATCCTCCAAGTTCTGGGACACTGCACTGTTGCCGGCAGAGTAGCCGGCTGCTGGAAGTGTATCCAGCTACTCTGTCTAGCTGCAGTGTTCTTCCCAGTGACTGCAAATCCAATAGAGGGGCCTGTATGTCCAACACCCCTCTGGGGAAGCCCAAGTATGTTTACGTTTCCCAGACCCCGCTCTGCTGTGGTCCTGCTGCTGTCCCACAGCTCAGAACGTGCTGTGGCCTGGGTCCAAAATGGTTCCCATGAGAATACATCAGTTTCACTGCTCTGCCAATCTTCTCCTTGGTGTCAGGATGGCTGCATGGATTCTGGGAGCCCAGCAGGCTGGTGAGTAATGCTGTCTAGGGTTCGGAGCTGCTCGCTGTGTATTTGAGTGACTTGTATCCGGGTCCCTCTCCTGGTGACGATTCTCCTGCTTCCGGGATACAGCAGCTTCTGGGATTTCTGCTGGTCTGTTTTTCTGAGTGTCCGAGAGAAAAAGTCTTGCCCAGGGACTTTTATTAGTCCCTGGATGGTTGGGTGGAACCCAGTGGGTTCGCGCCACTCAGATTATTGGTCAGTGTCTTATAACTGTGTGGCATTGTAGCTGTTTTCCCCAGGTTCAAAATGCATCCATGCGGGCTGCTACCATCTTGGATCTCCTGATTTGATATTTTTAAACCAGCCTTCCATTCCTGGGGTAAATCTTACTTGGTTGTGTGGTATCTGTTTTATTTGTTGCTTGATTTGATTTGCAACGACTTTAAAGGAGTATGTTGACCAGTTTTATGTCAACCTGACATATGCTAGAGCCATCTGAGAGGAGGGAAATTCAACTGAGAAAATGCCTCCACAAGATAGGGGTCTACGCAAGCCTGTAGGGCAGTTTCTTAATTAGTGGTTGATAGGAGAGGGTTCAGCCCATTATAGGTAGGTATACATATGGAATGATGGTCCTTGGTTCTAAGAGAAAGTGGGCTTTGTAAGCCAGTGGGAGCAACCCAGTAAGCAGTAGTCCACCATGGACTCTGTATCAGTATCAGCTCCTGCCTCCACATTCCTGTCTTGCTTGAGTTCGTGCGCCCACTGCTTTTAATGATGAAATGTTATATGGAACTGTGAGTGAAATAAACCCTTTCCTCCCCATGCTCGTTATCTTTGATTATAGTGTTTCATTACAGCAATAGGAACCCTGACTAAGACAGAAATTGGTACCAGGTTAGTGGGGTATTGCTGTGTCAGGCCTGACCTTGCTGTTTGGAGGAGGATTATGGAAGGTCTTTGGACTTTTAGGCTAGAAAACCTATTGAATGTTCAAAGCTTGGTGAGCTATTCTGTGGCTTGCAAGAAGAGTGTTGAGAGAAATACAGACAATGGGGGCCTGACTTGTGAAGTTCCAGAGAGAAGTTTGAGAGTCACTTAAAGAGGCTGTTGCATGTTTTGAGTTAGGAATCTGTGGTTATAGTGAGCTGGGGCTTAAGAATCTCAGCTGTGATTAGCAAGACTCCAGAACCACTAAAGTGAAACCTTTGCTTTGCTAGAATTATCAATGCTGGTTAACCAGAGCTGAGAAATTAGTGGTGAGTAAGAAGAGATAGCATCGTTGAGGTGATATGAAGTATGTCTTCAGAGTCAGCACACAGAAGCTGTATTCCAGAGGTGGCTTTAAGGTTGTACCTCCTGCTGGCCACTCAACTGGGTCATATGCAAGAGTCTCCCAGGCGCTACTGGTTTTGAAGGCATGAAGGAGTCATGGAGAAAAGCTGAGGCTTAGAATTATGAGAGGCCAGTAGAGGCCACTGGTGAATGTGCACCCTCATTAGCAGTTGGAGGTCCAGGATTAAAGGAGTCATGCAGAGAAGCTGAGGCTTGACAGCATGAAAGTCCAGGATTGGCTATCAGTAAAAGTGCAGTTCAGTTGCACCAGGAGACTCCAACATTGTGAAGATGCCAGTATCATGGGACAGCCACCAACAACAGCAGTAGTTGTGGAGTGGGGCCAGCCTAGGCTTAAAAGATAAGTGTCATGTGCTATGGATGGCTGCCCAAGCATGGAGGAGCTCAGAAGAATATGAAGGAATCCCAGACATTGGACACTGAGTTATTTTCAGAGTTGGAGTTTGGTTTTGCTTTGCTTTGATTAGGACTGTACCCTGGTTCTTCCCTTTTGAGACGAGAAAGTATTTAACTTATTTTTTATTTTATAGGAGCCTGCAGTTGAAAGACTTTGGATTTATAAAAGACTTTGGGTTTTTTTTTTTTTAAAGAGACTGAACTTTTAAAGTATTTGAGTTCCTCCCTCTTGAAGTAAGAAAGTACTCAATTTATTTTTGATTTTACAGGAGTCCACAGTAGAGAGAAGGGACAGAAAGGACAGAGGGGAGAGAGGGGAGAGAGCAGAGAAAGGAGAGAGAGGGGAGAGAGCAGAGAAAGGAGAGAGAGGGGAGAGAGCAGAGAAAGGAGAGAGAGGGGAGAGAGCGGAGAGAGGGGAGAGAGAGATTTTGGAGTTATACAGAATTTTGGATTTTTAAAACAGAATGGATTTTTTTTTGCATCAACTAATTTATTTAATTGCATTATAGCTTGATTGCAGATCCCTCTTTTCTCTTTACAGGGATAACTTTTAAAACATTTGAATTTGTAAGACTGGGACATTTTAAATCTGTAAAATGTTTTATATTGTGATGCTGATATTAATGTGTTGTGTTGGGGATGAACAAGAAAGGAAAGGTTGTGGCCTAACAGTGATGTGTTGAGGACAGAGATCAGTCTCTAATGACATCATCCCTTATGTCCCTGTGTTTGGAGATAGTCTCTCACTTTGGCCTGGGGCCCCTTGAATCAATTAATCTGTCCAGTTAGTGAGGCGCAGATACCTACCAGGGTCTGCCTTCCCGGCACAGGAAGTGGGCAACAGCATGTCTGGCTTTCCCACACAGGTTCTAAGGACTGAACTCAGGGTTGTGCAGAGAGCACTTTACCTACTGAGTTCCCCACCCACTTTGATGCTGCTCTTTCTATGCTTCCAAATTGGGTAATTAGTTGTTATCCAGTTTACTCAATTTAATCACACAGTCTAATTCAAATCCTACCTCTTTCGGAAAGTCTTTCTTGGTGACATTACCTCTGTCCTCATTATTTGTCTTGGTGGTTTCCATTGCTGCAATGAAATGCCATGACCAAATGCAACTTGGGGAGGAAAGGATTTTTTTTTTCACTCATACTTTCATTTGACAGTTCATCATCAAAAGTAGTGAGAGCAGGGGCAGGAAAAGAACCTGAAGGCAGGGACTGATGCGGAGGCCATGGGGGAGTGCTGCTTACTGACTGGTTCCCCCTGGCTTACTCAGCCTGTTTTCTTTTCTTTTTTTTTTTTAATAAATACTTTATTTTTTTTCTTCAAGTTACATCTCAGTCACAAACCCTTCCCTATTCCCCCTTCCTATCCCATCCTTCCACCCTCTTCCCCCCAACAGCTTCCCCTTTCAGTCCAACAGATGGTTCCTTCTCTTATAACAGTAAATACTATACAAAACAACAGAAATAAATATGCCACATTTATGAGAGTTAAATGGCCCAGTATACCTTCCCAATGTCCAGTTTATACATATTTGGCCCCTGACTTTAACATTCTACTATCTAACCATCTCCATGAGTTTAAAGGCCTATATCTGACTCAACATTCATACTAACTTGCAACACACTTTTAAGAGTATCTTCTTAGATCTATAACACCCTCTTGATTCCTAAACAACTCAAAATTTAACTATGAGACTCTAGCTGTCTATTCTTCAACCACCTCAGAGACCTGAGAGGGATAAATATATCTGCTTATATAGGAAGTGCAGGGCCTGCAGCTTCCAAAACTAAGAAAGGACATACCAATGACTGCCTGGACAGTTCCCATTTTCTCTCCATACATTCCTGCATCAGTCTTCAGCCTTTGGGTCCTGTTTCTCTGACAGACATTTGTTGTAGAG
>CAJQZJ010032464.1:6945673-6989525 GCA_907164525.1 Lophiomys imhausi
CATTTATGAGAGTTAAATGGCCCAGTATACCTTCCCAATGTCCAGTTCATACATATTTGGCCCCTGACTTTAACATTCTACTATCTAACCATCTCCTTGAGTTTAAAGGTCTATATCTGACTCAACATTCATACTAACTTGCAACACATTTTTAAGAGTATCTTCTTAGATCTATAACACCCTCTTGATTCCTAAACAACTCAAAATTTAACTATGAGACTCTAGCTGTCTATTCTTCAACCACCTCAGAGACCTGAGAGGGATAAATATATCTGTTTATATAGGAAGTGCTGGGCCTGCAGCTTCCGAAACTAAGAAATGACATACCAGTGACTACCTGGACATTTCCCATTTTCTCTCCATACATTCCTGCATCAGTCTTCAGCCTTTGGGTCCTGTTTCTCTGACACACATTTGTTGTAGAGCAGGGATTATGAAGGACTAACCTACCCTGTCTTGGCAGAGTTAGGCTGTCGACTTCCCTGCTACCAAGTTTTGTCCTTTTTGGACAGCCGTCTGTCTGCAGTTGGAGCAAGGAGTTTTTTCATGCCAAGAGATAGGCTTGCCACTAATTCAACCATCTCACACTGGAGATTCTTCAATGCTTATCTTCTACTTGGAGTAGAAAAGGGGGTGCTGTCAGGAGCTGATATGTCTCGATATCAAAAAAAAAGAAAATCTTAATTTAAGATAGCATCTTTGAATGCCATATTCTGCAGATCTCTTGGGGTTTTTGAAGATGCCCTATCCATCGCTTGTATTTAGATAAGCAAATGTTCCTTGTCTCTTAACAACTTGATTGCTGAGTAGTTTAGAGAATATCTGTGATAGACTGTCATAGTAGCTAACAAAGTGACATGTTTGCATGACTAGGAGTTTGTTTTACTTAACTATCCTAAACAGTTTTAGACGGTTGGTATCAAGAGGCCAGAGCTGCACATTTTATTTTTAAGTATCTCTAGGTATGATACCATTAGGAAGCATTACCTTTAATTTTGTATCAATATACAAAGATCTATTCAATTGTAGTTAAATATACTCTTAATTATGTATCAATATACAAAGATCAATGCCTATGTAGCCCAATACAATCTTAATATTACGTCCATATACAAGGGTCAATACCATTGTGGCCAACTGTAATCTTAATTTTGTATCAATATACAAAGATCAGCCTGTTTTCTTATCTTACCCAGGACCATCAGCTCAGGGATGCCACCACTGACAATGGGCCCTCCCCATCAATCACTAATTAAGAATATGCTTCACAGGCTTGATTTAATTACACAGTTTAATTTAACCACTACAGCCCAATCTTATGGAGGCACTTTCTCAACTGGGATTCCTTCCTCTCGGATGACTCTAGTCTTTGTCGAGCTGACATGAAATTAGCCAGCATAGTATTTAAATAGAATTTGAAAGTCTCCAGGCTGCTGACTTGGTGTTTCTCTCTTTCTCTACTCACCCCACCTATCTATAATCTTTATAATTTCTTCTTTCTCAGAGGATTCTCATTGGAGGATCTGTCTTTTAAATATATCTTTTTGGTATCCATAAAGTCACATATTGATGAGGATATTATAGTTGATATTTCCAGCGGTCACAATCTGGTTTTGCATATAGAAATTAAATGGCTACAGACTTGAAAAAAGAAACTAACTGGCAAGTTCCCATACTATTCTGTTCTTTACTGTCTCTTCAGGGGTATCTGTTTCTGTGTCAAGTACCCCTGTACAGTTCTGCAGGAATGGTGGAACCAGGCAAAATGGCAGATGCATTTGTACTGAAGAGTGGAAAGGGCTGAGATGTACAATTGGTAAGCTACTTGACTAATACTGTGGTGATGTATTGGTGAGCCTTTTGTTAATAACAAGAACAGCAGCAGAAATTCTGGAAGCTTTAATTAAGACTATAGACACAACAAGTACAGTAATGATAGCACCAAGATGTGCACTCGTGAATTCACCGCAGCTATGATTATCTTTACAAGACCCTGTACAAGATTTGTCTGCCCACATTTCATTATGGACAGCAAAGGTTCTTCTGAGATTCCACCCCCTTCCTGAGGGACTATTGTGAGTTAACTGTTGTTAGGGGAGGAGGAATGATTTTCTTCAGTGGTGTATCCACTGATAAATTTGCTCTTACCCCAGTAAATAACCTCCCACTCTCTTGGGCAAGAAACTCTAATTAAACTCTGTGGATCAAACACAAAGAGAAGGTATGCAAACAGGATGAGGACTTGTCGGACAAGGGGTTTTAGAGGATGGTGGATAAGAGAGTGAAGTGGGATGTAAACAAAATCTAAAATTTCTTATGTAATTGTATAAAACTGTCAATAAAAACACACAAGCACACACATATATGAAAAATATTGTAAATGCTGAAAATGTGAGGTTTTATTTTTCTCTCAACAAGCAAAGACATGTTTTCCTTTTAGACTCTATGTGGTTGAGACACTTTGCCCATTTTCCGAAGATCATTTTTTTCTATGATTCACAGGTACAATTTTATTTTTGGCTCCACCCTTTAATCCAGGACAAATAGCAATATGGTTTCCTCAAGGGGTTATATGCCATTTGACTCTATTTCAAACGTCAGAGTTTTAACATATTTAATTTTTTTGAATTGGGATGGGTCTTCCTATATAAGAATATATGTGTAAGTTTAATTACTTCCTTTACTTTCCCTTGAGTTATTAAATTGATGGTTTGCCATCAATAAATGATATGTCAGTGTCCCAGTTCAAGCTGTTTATGGATTATGGTGTACTTCTCAACAGTTTTTGTTCTCATGTTTCCAGCTTGGAATAGAGTCCATCCATCCACTCCCATTAATTGTCTATATTCCTTCCAGCTAACGCCTCCTACCAACCCATGAGTTTTTCTTTTTGCTTTTATCCAAATTTGTATGAAATCTTTTGCCACCGTGGGTGGTAATCATCTAGTTCTCTATATTCTAACTAATCAATACCTAATTCTTGTTAGAGTGTTAGTGCTCGCACCTTCCCCTAACCCAAGTCTGTATGGTATTCCTTTTGACTGAAACCTGTTATCTAGCATATTTATTCTACTGGCAGAAATAGATAACCAGATAGAAAGTTTGGAAACTCCTGAACTGGCCAGCTGACTCTGAGTCTGCTTTCAATTACACTGGAAAGGTTCTGAACTTCATTTTTTATCTGGTTATAATTTCTAATGAGAGAAATATGTTTTCTTTACAGCTAATTTCTGTGAAAATAGTACCTACATGCACTTCACCTTTGCCAGAATCTCAGTGGGCAGATATGGGCCTTCTTTGCAAACATGTGCTGCAGGGACTGTAAATGGTATGTATTTCTCCTGGAATCTCCGTTTAAGCACAGTAATGAGACACACCTACCATTCCTCCTATTGTCTATATTCTAACTCTAACAAGAATTAGGTATTGATTAGTCAGAATATAGAGGACTGGATGACTACAACCTACGGTGGCAAAAGACTTTATAAAAATTTGGATAAAAGCAAAAAGCAAAACTCATGGGTTGGTAGGAGGGGTTAGCTGGAAGGAATATAGACAATATAGACCAACTATTGTTAGGTCTCTGGACAAGACAGCAAGGACGGGCTTAGCTCACTTTAATGTCAGTGTTTGAAGTTTAGTAAAGAACTACATGAATCATAATTTCCCTAAAAACCTTCATATGAACCAGCTGCTTGTAAACTCTTCTTATCCTTATTTAATTGGAACATTTTATCTAGCTTGCTCTGTCCCATGGCATTTTTTCAGGTGAATATTTATTCTTTGTGTTGTATCTCGTGTCTACATTATTTAAAATCAATACATATTACAGATTCCTTCTCTACTTTCTTTCAGACTAATTATTCTTCCCAAGTAGAGATGAGTGGAACAGGTCTGTTGTTAGTAGGCCTTTATTTCCTTGGTCATTTTGGTTATTAATCTTACCACATTTCTAGTTTCATGATACTTTGATCAGTGTGACAACCCTACATGCTTTGAGGCATTCCAAAAGTCAAGGACAATATGCTCTGTTTCTACTGTATTTCCAGATAAGATCCAGAGTGTTGATGACCTACATTAGTACCACACAGGGTAAAATGTTCTGAATGTGGACTTTGTTACATCCACAGCACTCCTTTCTAATAACTAGAGCCCATTGGTCATCCAATGTTATCTAAATGTTTTACCTGACCCTGGATTGCATTAATTTGTATTTTATTAATATTGCCAGTAGCCTCCATTTCTTAGAACTGAATGCCTCAAGAATGCAGTCACTTTTAAATCATTTCTGAAAAATGTCTGGTAGAGCTATTATCAGTAACAGTGAGAATTTCATATTTTATTTAGATATTCACTTTTGTGTATACCCAGCCTACACATAAAATTCTAAATACCTCATAGAAATTTCTCTTTCCTATATCCTTTCTTTACTTATTCTGAGTAATTACTCACGTATTCATGATCCATCCTATTCTTAATATATGTCCTTCCTGCCTTCTCTTAGCTTTGGTTACTTACTACTGTGATGAAGCACCATGACCAAAAGCAGTTTGGGCAGGAAATGGTTTGTTTTGATCACACTTTTATATAACAGTTTATCTTCAAAATCAATGAGGGCAGGAACTTAAGCATGGTAGGAACCTGGAGGCAGGGGCTGAAACAGAGGCCACGGGGGCGGGGGGGGGGTGTTGCTTACTAGCTTTGCTTCTCATGGCTTGCTCAGCATGCTTTCTTATCAAACCCAGGACCACCGGCCCATAGGCGGAACCACCCATAATGGGCTGGGCCTTCTCTCATCAATCACTAATTTTAAAAATGCCCTACAAGCCTGCCTATAGCTAGATGTTACGGGAACAAATGAGGTTCTCAAATGAAATTCTCTTCTCTCAGATGACTGCAGCTTGTGTCAAGTAGACAGACATAAAATTAGACAGCACAAGCCTCTTGATTAAGAACCCAGAAAGCAAAAGGGAAACTTTAATAGATTTTTTTCTTACTATGCATGTTTTATAGACCACAGTATACCGTATAGTGTGCATATGGATGACTGTGGTCTTCAATTTCTATACTGTATATGTCTTAAATCCTTTATGCTTTATAAACCAGGTACAACTTACAAAACATAATTATGTGCTATGAATTGGGAAAAGTAAATGTCAGTACTATATCTACGAAGGTCATCACAACTGTTTGATATAATACCTTGGGGCATAAGAGAGTCGGAGTATCATCTTTTATTTAACATATATTTGAATGAGCCGGGCGGTGGTGGCGCACGCCTTTAATCCCAGCACTTGGGAGGCAGAGGCAGGCGGATCTCTGCGAGTTCGAGGCCAGCCTGGTCTATAAAGTGAGGCCAGGACAGTCAAGGATACACAGAGAAACCCTGTCTCGAAAAACCAAAAAAAAAACATATATTTGATTTTTGAACAAATATTATGAAAATGTTTATTATCTATACCTTTGAATTTCAGACTGAGTCTATATCATTTAAAGATATGTATTTCAACTGTTAACAAATTCACTTTTAATTCTATGTTAAGAATTCTTTGTTAATTGTTTATTTAACAAGTGATTGCAATGCATTTCAATGATGTTTGAGTAAAGATATGCATAATTCTGTGAATAATGGAAGAGACATACTTTGATATATAGCTGCATAAAAGGTATAAATCCTGCATATGTCAAAAAATTTTATTATGTATTGCAGTAGAGGTGGAGTCATCATATAAATTTACAAAAACTCCAACCTTCTACTTCAAGTGTTATTAAAGCAATTTTGGTATCAATATCTCTTATCATTTCTCAAAGGGCATTTGCTTCAATACTAACCCTGAGAAAAATTTCACCTGTGGTCAGCCATCCCTTGAATTATGATTTTATCATAGATATTATGTAATCATTAGTTACTGGAGGACAATGAGGTGGAGAGCTCAGTTGATAATCTGAGGAAATAAAACCACTCAAAGAAATGCTTTACTGAGAGCTAATAAAACATCTAGCAGTTGCTGGAATTCTTTATCTTTTGGGAGTTCCCCAGACTAGCATAGAGATAAAAGGTCAACATATAATTTAATAGCTAGTAGGTATTTTTCACATTGGTTCTGGTCTCAGCCTGGTATATCTTTATTGTGTCCAGTGCAAAGTCATTTCGTTCTTATGTGTCAGAAAGCAAATCTTTCTTGAGACAAAGAAGGAAACAAATAGCAACTCGTCTTTGTACAAACTCCAGTTTTAAAAATCAAGACAATTGTGAAGAATACTGTAGCAATCGGTTCACTTTTCTATTATTTCTATTAAAATACCCCAAAATTCCCATCCTAAAACAACACTGTTTGGCGGTTCTCACAGTCCTGTGGGTTGGTGTGGCGGCTAGAATGCTCATTGGGGAAACACACATGCTGGCTGTTAGATACAACACTGCAGTTCACCAGTAAGTGGTCAGTCTCCCCGTCATAGGCTCACTTCCTCCTATGGTGCCTTAGGGAAGCATTCTAACATCCTCAAAGGGTGGATACTGAAACTGAAAGGGTTTTCGAGGCCCAGGTGCTAGGACCCCTGTATTTCTGTCTCACTCCGTTGGTCAAGGTCAGTCTCGGGTTTTCCCAGATTTAAGAGTGAGTGGACGCCAGAGCCACGCCTTGAGAGAAGCAGCATAGTCACACTGGCAGGGAGCACGCGTGTGGTGATTGCCCCATATCTGTATTTATGCACTTCTTTCCTTTTTATTAAAGCGGGCAACCCTATAGCAACCCGGTTGTGCACTGTTTCTGAGTATGGAGAGATAACATTACAAAATGCTACAATAGGAAGCTGCACGGAAAATCTGGCAACACTGGAAAGGCAGGTATGCCTTTTAGCCCATCCGATGGGCAATCGGGGATATTCAGGGCCTAATAAATCCTTACTTTACTAGCCAAATCTAGTAAAATCCTTGAACATGCATGGAAGTGCTAACTTGTATGATCATACAAGAAGAGGAAGAGCCTGTAAACACTGATGCAGGCACTTCTGGGTGCACGATCTTACATCTTTCTTACTTCTTCATCAAATTGGATACCATTTCCATACTAAAGGTAAGTATAGTTAATACTACCAATTGATGAGCATTTACCGATATCAAATACAGATGATCTTGGACATAAAATAGGATTAAGACCTGATAAGCTCACTGTGAGCTTTAAATGAAGTTAATTCCCTTAATCTATTCAACATCATGGTTGAGCTACACAACATACTCTAAACTCAGCTTGCTTATGTCAGATGTTTATTTTCATCATCTTGTAGATTACTGGAAGCTGTGGCTTGCTGCTGTCCAGAACTGTAAAACTACAGTACATTTGCATATCATTAGCATATGGGGAAAGATCAAATAAAAATTCAACGTTGTTAGTATCGAGAAGATCACTTCTGTATCATTGTAACATATATATATACATATATATTTATATATATAAAACTTTGGTTGGTTGGGGATTTGTCTGTACCATTTAAAACATTTTATGCACACTACAAAGGTTTTAAAATCATGTTTTGTTTTTAAACACCACAGATACATATTATAGATGAGGAAAAGGACAGCTCCTAGGAGTAAGCTGCTTTGGCTGGGACCATTGTCAAGCAGTGACAAAAGTACTGTTGAGTTTAAAATCCACAGGGAACCACACCCACTCCCTTATCTCAGATGGGCAGGGTGCGAGTGGTTAGGACGGAGGTGTAGAACGTGCAGAGAGCTGCCTGCCACACACCCTGAAAGAAAGAGTGCACATTCTGGAATCTGACAAGCCAGTGTTTGACTCAACTCTGCAGCTTCCGAGCTGTGTGAACATGGGGTAACCGACTAAACTTCTCTAAGTCTTCAAGTGACGTGAGGGAGCTCAGCTAACAGAACCTTTCCTATTATGTATTATGTATGATCACACCTTAAAACACCGAACTGAGTGCCTAGCACATGACAGACACTCGGCTGATGAAATCAATTTTACTTTCTGTCTGCTGATCGAATTTGTCTTCTGTGCCCTTCCTTACAAGTGAGTACTGGTTTGACTTTTGAAGAGATGGCGCCATCTAGTGTAATAAATACTAATTTCATTCCATCCACATAGATTGCCCCCCCCCCCCCAACTACACAGCAACATTACTATAGCAGTTTGTTGTTCTTAATATAATGCAAGCAGGTAGTAGAGAATGAGGAAAATCTCTGGGTTTTGGGAACTGTATTATTTACACAAAGGAAGAAGTAAAACAAGAAAAAGAAAACTGGGTGGGTGTGATGCTCAGGAAAATGAGGCTCGGCTAAATTTCAGCTCCTTCAACTGCAGCCATTTGCAAAATGTTTAGGAATACTTGCCTGAATTAGACTTTTTGAAAGAAAAAAACCTTTTAAACAGATAGATGACATCAGGAACGAATCTAAGAATATTTCTACAGAAGCGCAGATTTTAACAGCGGATGCCAGTAAATTAACTCCTGAGAACATCACTTCTGCTGCTAGAGTGGTTGGTCAGATCTTCAATGAAACCAGAGGAGCTGAAGATGAGGTAATACTCACGGTTTTCAAACGTACAGAAGTTTAGGATTGTAGCCTATTGATGGTGTTTTATTAGCATGTTCACGGTCTTATGTTTGATTCCTACCACTCGAGAATGGGAAGAACATCCCCAATTCTATTCCTTATCCTATGATTTGGGTGCTGTTTAAGTTAAGACCATTGGGTAGAGTACACTTCCTGGGAGATGCTCAAAGAAATTGAAAAAGGGCTCCTTGTCTAAACATCCTCCAGAATTGAGATGATAATTGATATTATGTTAATTACACTAGCTTGTCCTAGAATGAACAAGTCTCTTTAGCTTTATTATATACAGTTTAACAATTATATTAGATGGTGACATGCCTGTTCTATCCGAAATAAACAGCTTTCCTCAACACTTGCTATGAAATACGCTTTAAACTCTGCTTTTGTGTGTGTGTATGCCAGGTATAGTCACAGGTTGGTCTCTGGTTTTCTAAAAAGCCTTAAGCCAGGTTTACATGTATAATATGGCCTGCTAAATTCTGAAACATAAAAACAAGAAGAATATCCATTATTTGTCAACAATGGAGTTCTTGTAAATATTCTTAGATTCAATTGTGATGTCATCTGTCTGTTTAAAAGGTTTTTTTTTTTCCTCAAAAAGTCTAATTCAGGTTGTAAACCATCAACATGAAGCATATCAGCATGGCTCCTTTCTTTCATGTTCTTTAAATATCTTCTTTCAAAAATTGTTTTAATTACCAAAGGTTCATTGAAAAGGAAATTTTAAGTAACAAGTTAATTGATGACAGAGTCCAAAGAATATGCACTTCCAATTGTAAAGTTTATAGAAAAATTAGTCAGTAAAGACATGTAGGAATGAAAGGCCAAGAGTCTGTCTCTGACACAGTCCTGAGTTTTCTATTATCAGAAAATAAGGATAATTGTGCTGATAGTCATATAAGTGCAATTGTTAAGTGATGCGAAGCTTGCAGGCTGTGGTATTTGGACAGGCAGCCCTGCAGCAATGTTTGAGACTACTGTTAGCCAAGTACTTGCTCTTTTGTTTTTATGGGTGGAAAAGGGGCCCCTGTAAAAGATCTTATCATGAAGGTCAAAATCCTAACCCTCTTACTTATGTTTTTACTTCTTGGTTCTTTCCTTTGTCTTATATAGGTCTGAAACTTTGATTTAAAATAAAAATACTTTCCTTTGGATTATCATGCTAATCATACTGTTTGCTACCATGATAACTCCTTGTGATGGTAGTAATGATTATGTATGCCACATATCTTCTTTGATGTGCCTTCTCCCTCACAGGCAAAAAGAGTTGCTATCACCACGGTGAGCCAGATTTTGGATGCCAGTGGAGATGTTTTTCAAAAAGCAGCTGAGATTGATGACAACTCCTTTTCCACGTAAGCAGCAGTTTGGAAAGAACATTTGAGGAAGTTCCATTTACCTTCCTCCGTTAAAATATGATAGAGAATCTATTTCTCTCAGGGGTACAATAACTACCTCATGCTTTGGGAATTAAGAGAACATCCTTGCCTTCCCACCTGATTCTGTTCCCACAGAGTGATATGTACGACCTACTTGGTTCCAGGGGAGGTCATGGCCTAGGAGAAGTAACTGGGATGATTCAGATTACTGTTTGTTTCCTTAACCTGGGTCTGGTGTGGTCAAAGCAGCAACCTCCACTCAAAGAAGGTGTTCTTCCAGCTCCTTTCTGATGCACAGAGCCCAGAGAGCAGCCATCTAAAGGATAAATCACACTTCTGTGGAGTTCCCTGAACCCTGATAGGAGGGATTTGATAGAGACATCCCATTTAGGGCTGAGTGTTTCAAGGTCTCTCTCTCTCTCTCTCTCTCTCTCTCTCTCTCTCTCTCTGTTCCTCTCCCTCCCTCCATGCATGCGTGCATGCATGTGTCCATGTGTGCATGTGTAAAGTCTGGCTGAAGGTTCTGTATTTGTGCCATGTGCCTCAGGAGGAAGCTTTTCTAATGATTATTGAGCAAAACACAGATCTATAAATATAGAAGAATGTCATTAGGAGCCATCTTATTGCTACATTTTTCTGTTTGTTTTTAGAACAGTAGTATTTGGTTTTACCCTAGGTCTCTGGGCTATCTTGTCTCAGGTCACCAAAGCACTGTTAGGTATGAGTTCCATCTTGTGGAGTGGGCCTTAACTTAAATCAGATATTGGTTGGTTACTCCTACAAATTCTTCTCAACAAGTGAAACTTCCAGTACCATGGATAGGTTATATTTAGTTGGGTTATTGCCCAAAGGCGTCCTATGGGAACCCCCAAACAACACAGGTTCTTGCCAAGACTATAGGTTGCTCTCCACAAACTGAAGGCAAGGCCCCATCACTGAAGACAATACCTACAAAACACATTGAACACTGAGAATTTGAGCTGGTGCCTGCATAATCTGTCACCCCTACATGATAGCATCTTTCATACAGGAAGGTACTCTGCACCAATCCAGCTACAAGCCCTCTGATCTACAGTGCTGTCCTGCCTGCAAGATATGCTAGTGCAATGATGATACATGCTTACAGGAGTAACTATTATTGTAAAAAGTACTTATGATGAAGTGAGACTCTGATGAAGAGAAGCAGATAAATATTTAGATAAATATATATACACACATATATATATATAGGTAATTATCATGTCACTGTGACTACATGGATTGTGTGCTCATGCCTTTTCCAATATAATGAGGGAGAGAACACATCTTGAGTTTATAACAAAATGGTGAGCTGTAATGTCTCATTCTGTGCAGGCTTATTGAGCAACTGGAGACCTACTCCTTTTCTCTGGGTGATGAAACAGTGGTGGAACCTAACATAGCGGTCCAGTCAGTTACTCGAGACAATGATATGGGGTCAACTGTTCTCTTCTCGGTACAGAAAGGTAAACCGTTTGCCTTCTGTGTTGGTAACAGTAAAGAATACTCCATTTCCAATAACAATTCACAGTTCACCAAAATGCAGATATTTTAAATTCTAATTTCCCTTTCTTACAGGATCGAGTGATTCTCTGATTTCTGGTGGAACATCTATTAATAAAACTGCAGACAGTCTCAACCCAGATGGACAGACTGAACTTCAGATCTTGCTGAATACTGGGAAAAGTATGTCCTGAATCTTTTATTGAATTGTTTTTAAAACACACTCAAGTTCAAGGAATTACTAACTTAAAAATCCACGAAAGGAGGAATAACTCTGTCTTAGTTTTACACCTAATAATCTTGTTTGTCTTTGGGCTCCAGTATATTACAGTAATGTCAGTTCTACTATTTTAGGTCAAAGAGAAACCTTCTTCATTCCAAAAACACATTGGAGAGTAACAGGTTGGAATACTAGTGCCAGGCCCACACGTCTGTATTTCTATGAAACTCTTGCAGAAGTGTTCCTTACATTTCTGTGCTGTAGTAATAGTGTAGTCACAAACCACGTGCTCATTTCCTCATGGCCTGACACTCTCATTCTCAGGGGCACCCTGCAGGTCGACACTTGGAACTGTATATGTAATGGGGAAAGTTTTCATTTAGTAGTTCCAATTGTGTTTTCTCGACTAAGCTACCTTCTCTAGGCTTCTCATAGCTTGCATAAAAAGCTGTACTTGAAAAAGTCTACCGAAGTTGACATTTTCTCTCCTAACAACAACAATCTAGTGTTACTGATGAACCCGAGAAGGGCTCACTGAATCCTGACGCCCAAAGACCACCAATGCCCCCGATTCGCTGTAATAGACATGAGGTTTATTAAACTGACCTGACGCGCCAGGGTTCGATTCCCCCGTAGAGGAATGAACCCCGTAAAACGGGTTCTCTGGCCCTTTAAATACACAAGCGGCTACAAAAAAGGTGGCAGCACCAAGGAGTAGCCTTTTTTTAGCAGGCAAGGCAACAGCCGCAGGTGGTGATAAAGGAACAAAGAGTATGTTAAGTTAGGTGGTGATGCAAGTGGGGAGTGTAGAGGAGTGAACCAGAGGGGAGTCTGAACAGACTGGTCAGCTATGTAAGCTTTTTTTTTTTGTTTTTCAAGACAGGGTTTCTCTGTGTAACAGCTCTGGCTGTCCTGGTCTCACTTTTGTAGACCAGGCTGGCCTCGAACTCACAGAGATCCGCCTGCCTCTGCCTCCCAAGTGCTGGAATTAAAGGAGTGCGCCACCACCGCCCGCAGCTATGTAAGCTTTGATGTTTTCAAGGTCTGAGTTCTGTGGAAGGTTTCCAGAAGGAGTGAGGTCAGGGTCTCACCACAGAGAGGAAAAGGCCATGTATTCATTAATTTTTACAGCTTTACATTACAAAGTACATATTTTAAAAGGAATACATTCTTTGTAGTACAGAGAAAAAAGGGGGTGTGTATTATTATGAATATGGATGCTATAGAAGTTTGATCCTATTTGCTTTGCCCACACCTTTGTGGGGGAGTAGATGCTAAATTTAAGTCTTTTATGTTCTTTTGCATTTTTATTTTGTTTTAAAATCTTTCATACATAAACAAATACACATAAATATATCTAGCAGCTATGGACCTACCAGAATGATAAACCAATACAAAAAAAATATTTTGGTATACATGGAGAATTGTCCATGGAGGACTTCATTGACACACCAGAATCTTGAAAAGCTCAAATCCCTCATTTAAAATGCTGTTCTCTCTCTCTCTCTCTCTCTCTCTGTCTCTCTCTCTCTCTCCCTCCCTCTCTGTGTGTGCATATAAATACATCTATCTTCCTTTACACCTTAAATCACTTTCTCTATAACTTAATATATATTATTATACATTATACTTAATACACATTAAATTATATACATATATTTTATGCATATATAAATGTATATATACACTATATGTATACCTAATATACATTAAACTCACATTGTGCCACAGTGTCTATATTGTATAATGTAAGAAATAGTTGGAAAAATATCTGTATATGTCAAACACAGATGCAACTAAAATATTTTAAATCCACGATTGCTGTATAGAAGCCATGGGTATGAAGAGTTCATGTGTGTGCTGCAGGTCTTAATCATCTGAACAATACCATAGTCCTGCATCTTGCCTGACGCTGGTGTGTGTTCACTTCATGTTTGTCTCTATACTTTTGTTGAATATTTATATAGAAAAAAGAAAATATCCTGTAATTGGGGATGTTTTATATATGTACATAAATGGCATCATGCTATATGAACTTTTATTTTTCCCTAAATACTCTCCTGTGGACTTTTATCCAAGAATATTAATGGTTATATTAGCTGTTGCCTACCTGTTAAGTATGAAACAGATATTTTTCACTTTCATTTTGTACCTGGAAGGTTCACAATACATTATTGTTTTTATATTTTTTTTGTCCTTGATCTTAATTTGTATTTGTTAAGCATTCAGATTTCTTACTCTGTGACTTACTGATTCAAATGTTTGCTTGCTTTTTTCCTTATTGATCAGATATGTTTTTATGGATTTTGATTTAGGAAAAAAAATGTCTAATCATCCAGCTGAGGAAACACAGAAGTAGCACAAATGCAAAGCGAGTTAGGCAGAAAGAATTCTAAATTCTGTTTTCTGTTTACATAAATTTACATAAATTGAGATTACCTTCCCTTCACTATTGTAGAACTATCAGTAGTTACAATCGATGACGCATGATTCCCAGGGCAGCAGGGTTGTGGCTCAGCCTGCCACTCACAAACACACTCACAGACACCTGTTGGATTTTATTAAGTCTTAAGCCTGGGACTGTGCAAATTTAATCCTCTAAGCTAACCTTCTACTTTCCCAGATCAAACCACACATTCCATATGGTCTGGTCCTCAGAGCATGCTGCTCTTGGTCACACGCACTTTTTCTTCCTTCTATCCCATGGGGCATCTGCTCCTTTTCTTCTCTCCTGTGTCTCTCTCCTCCCTCCTGGCTTCTCTGCTCTGATTCTTCTCCACCCTCGAAAGGCCCCAAACTCACCTCTGCCTTCCTCTCTCTCTCTGCCTCAGTCCTGGCCAAGGTTAACTTTAATTAACCCATCAGAGATGGCTTAGAGGCAAGAGTTACAAAAAGTCATTTTGGGCACATGACTGTGGGCTCAGACAGTAAGACAGGAGGCAAGCAATTAACAGTTGAATACAAGCAGCTTTCAGATCACTCTCACACTTCACTCTGAAGGTATCTGAACCTTAAAGTTCTGTGGCTTGTGCCATATCAAAATCTGTTCTTATGATTTGTCAGCATATTTAGTTTGTCTACACTTGCTCTAATTGGCCCTTTGTTTCTTTGGAGCACTGGAGATTGAACCCAGGACTGTGTATATAGTAGGCAAATACTCCAGCATGAGCTGCATCCTTAGACTCTTTGTGAATTTCTTAAAGAAATTTGCTTCTGTCCTAAGATTAACAGGGTACTCTCTGTTTTCTCTTAAACTTTTCAGTGTTCATATTCACATTTAGGTTTCAATATATCTAGAATATCTAGAATTTATATTGTGTTTGGTGAAAGATGGAAATCTAATTTTTTATTTTCTTATTTATATACAAGTAAGCAATATTTCTTAAATGGTTTAAAACATTATTAAGAGACAGTTCTATGTTAGATTAAAAGGGAACTTTTACAAAATTACAGATAAGGTTATGTGTATTTGCTGTATATGTGTTTTGAAATACAAATATACTGCAGAGCAACTTTTCTGAGTAATCAACATCTGCATTACCTCACAGAATTAGCCTTTTGTAGTGAAAACACTCATTTCCCACTGTGTTAGCCTGCTTCAAGGGCATAACATACTATTACTTGCCTATAGTCACCATTTGGACAATATATCTCTTAAACATCTTCGTCCTATCTAACAAAAATTTTGTAGCCTTCAATCAACATTTCCCTGAACACTCCAATGACCCTAAACATATTTTCACAGTGAATCAAAGCATCAGTCTCCAAAACTGTTCTAATTCTTTGTTCTCTTCAAGAGACAGTAAAATGTAAAAGCAAAAACAACTGAAAACAACAGGGAGAACTCACCAAACAACAGCCAGGGAAAATTATATTGCAACTATCCTAGAAACTGAAGATAAAGTAGACAAAAATAATGTTTGACTTCTGTATATATTTCTATGTATGTTATGATTTTATTTCTAGATAAAAGGTATATATTGAAACTTCTTTTTAAATGTCTATGAAGTTATTGGAAAACTGATCATCATCACTTCACTAAACTGATAGCTGTTATGAGCAAGAGAGTCAGTTTTCTTTAAGAGTATGTGGTCCCTGGTAGCTGGACCACTTTCCAGTGAATGTCTACACACCCAAGAGTGTATGGGCAGCATAAATTGGACTTGGTGAATTTAAAAAGCAAACAGGACACAAATTGGGCAGGTCAGGCTGTTAGAGTGGGTCTGGGAAGAGTTAAGGGAGGACTTGTATAAACTCAAAAATGTATGGAGAGAAAATGGGAACTGTCCAGGCAGCCACTGGTATGTCCTTTCTTAGTTATGGAAGCTGCAGGCCCTGCACTTCCTATATAATCAGATATATTTATCCCTCTCAGGTCTCTGAGGTGGTTGAAGAATAGACAGCTTGAGTCCCATAGTTAAATTTTGAGTTGTTTAGGAATCAAGAGGGTGTTCTGGATCTAAGAAGATATTTTTAAAATTATGAGGCAAGTTAGTATGAAAGCTGAGTTAGATATAGAACTTTAAATTCATGGAGATGGTTAGGTAGTAGAATATTAAAGTCAGGTGCCAAATACATATGGACTGGACATTGGGAATGTATGCTAAGCCATATAACTCTTATAATTGTGGCCTATTTATTTCTGTTGTTTTGTATTGTATTTATGGTTATAAGAAAAAGAACCATTTTTTGGACTGAAAAGGAGAGCTGTTGGGGGGAAAAAGAAATACCTTAAACTAAAAAAAAAAAAAAAAGAAGGGAAGAGGATGGGGGGTTGAGGGGGAGGAGGGTGGAAGGGTGGGACTGGAGGGGGGAGTCGGGAGGGGATTGTGATTGAGATGTAACTTGAAGAAATAAAAAATAAATTATTAAAAAAAGAAAAATGTTAAAAAAAGGAAATGATTATGCATTTTTAAAATAAAAATTAAGACAGTTCCTGACCACAATGCAAGAAAACTATTCATGTAGAACAAAGGAACAGTAAACATTTTGCCAAATTAGAAATTTTAAAATGTGATTATTAGAGAAGATATTAAACTATGGATTACAAATAAATGGAAAATGAATGGCAACAAGAATACCATATGACAAATATATAGGATATAAATAAAAAGTGTTTTTAAAAAGTGTGTGCTGTTTAATAAATTTATCAGAAAATGAAATTATTAAAATGGGTCTAAATATTCATTTGAAGAAGCATAAAAGTAAACTAAAGCTAGGAGTAAAAGTAAGTGTAAGGATATAATATAACTGAATAAAATTATAAATTAGGAAATGCTAGACTTGGTCAACAAAATGGAAAATGGTTCCATTGAAAAACAATGAAATAAGTGTCTAAAGCTGATAAAGAGAAGGAGGAGGCATGAAAAAGGGATAGCTAAAAATGTGGGGACTTGGAAATAATTAGATGCAAATATAGTTTATTCTAATAAATCTGAGTATTTGTAAAAATTATGATTTTGTAATAGATGCTCAAATTGCTATAGGACTAAGGGAAGGAGTTAGCAAGAACTCTAATTTTTAAAAAAAGAATCTTTGTGCTTGTACGGATTTCAGTTTTTTTTCTCAAGCATGCCATTCTCTAATTTAAAAAAATATAACAGAAATCCAAAGTTCTGGTTTAACATCTGTAGTTTACTTTTGCTTTTTTATTTATTGTAATTGATTTTTTATTAAAAAAAAGTTTTTGAGACTTTCACTCTCCCTGTGTCTCTTCCCACTTCCTCTCAAATTGATGACTTCATGTATATATACGTAACAATATGTATATTTCATGCACATGCACAAACTACATGTATATATACATAACAATATGTATATTTCATACACATGCACAAACTACATGTATATATACGTAACAATATGTATATTTCGTACACACACAAACTACAAAGTCCATGTAGCATTGCTTGTTGTGTAGATGTGCTTAGGGCTGGCCACTTGCGACTGGATGACTCACCAGGAAGCTCCTCTCTGAAAAAGCTGGATTCTCTTCCTCACATCTGTGTTTTGTTTAGACGACATTAAACATAGATGTTAAGGAATGGGAAAGCTTAATTTCACTTTTAGAAATCATAAATATACACTTGTTTTTCTGGATTAAAATGGCTTATTCGTACAAAATAAAATAGAATAAGGGGTTAATTTTGGCCATAGGAGGGAAAAATTGGGTGAGGGGAGTTTGCTGTGAAGAATGTGAGAAAGCCATGTATTTCCTCCCAGGTAGAGGCTAGAGAAGAATAACTGGCAAAGTAGTGCCCAAGAGGCCATCAGAGCCTTGCCTGCCTCCTTCTCAAGTCACGTGATGGAATAGGCATGTCTCATGGCTGCCATTTTTGTCATATCACTTATGAAAGAGAGTATAGCATATGCAATTCTTTTAAAATGTAGAAGCTGGGGCTATGGCTCAGTGGCAAGAGCATTTTCTATGTGTGCGTGAGGACCTCCATTTGGATCTCCAGTATCCACATAAAAAGCCAGGTATGGATGCCTGTGCCCATGACTGTAGCCCTAGGAGATGAGGGGATAACAGGGATTCTGGGACTTGCTGGCCACTAGACTAGCTCCAGGTTCAGTGGGAGACCACACCTCAAGTAATACAGAGAGTGATAGAGAGGGCCAACTGGTGCATTAGTGTGCATGCATGGATGTGCACACTCAGACGTGTGACTATCACACACACACACACACACACACACACACACACACACACACACACCAAAAGATATACACTTACTATGGCTTCTGCTGTGTTGCAGCAGCTGGCAACTATGTAAAGGGTTCAGAAGCTCTGTTTGGCCATTACCACAGCCAGGCAGGTACAACTTTAATGGTTGTAACCCTCCAGGGCTTTTAATGAATAGCTGACTCCATTCTCTGGTGTCCAAAAGAAATGTTTCACAAGAGCCCTGCAGCCCCGAGATGGTGGATGGCTGTCAGACAGAGCAGAGATGCTGACAGGTGCCCCTGCCTAAACCCATCTACAAGCTTCTTTCAAATTTGTGGCCTTGGGATGTAAGGCATCTGTCCTGCTGTCACAAATGGCAGGCAGCCCTCGTGGAAGCTTCTCTAGGCACAGTCATCTTAACAGACAGTACCACTTTGCTATTTCTTCTTCAATGTTGTACCAATCCAGGAAGCACCATAAGCTTTGTCTACCCATAGATCCTGCCTCCTGACATATTGCATAAAAAGTGACATGTTTATAAATGGAGCAGGACAGGCAGAAATTTGTCATCCCCACATAGGAGATAAGAATAGTGAACCTAAGGGAGAAATATATGGGAAGAAAATTGGCAATTAGTGAACCAGGGATTACATGTGTCAATTACACAGCCTATTACAAGACCCAGAGAGTTTTATCTTTATCTATGATTGACCAATCATAAAATAGGGTTTCCAAAATTGTCATACTGAGTTTAATTTGCTTTTGTAATTCTCATAACTCAGGTAGACATATTTACTGGCTTATTATAAAGAATGTTATAAAGGACATATAAAAATAAGCACAGGGTGAGGCATGAGTGAGGGGTGCAGCTTCCTTACCCTCTGTGGAAGCACAGCACAGTCAGGGACCTCACATGCTCTGCTGTCCCGGTGGTGTCTGAACTCCATCCTTTGGGTATTTCCTGGAGACTTCATTGCATAGGAATAATTGAAGCATAAACAAGGATGTGCAAATGTGATTGGAGAAAGAATATAGTCTAATAGAATAGGGAAATGCATGGACACTTCTCTTCAACTCTGAAGCATCCTTGCTTCTTGGACATGGGGTAAACTATTTATTTAGAGGGAATTTTTTAATTTACTAGGTCAGAAATGTCACAGAATGTCCTGGTGGCCAGCCCCAAAAGAGGCATTCTAGTTCCCATGGCTTGCATTGTGCAAATAGTTATGAACCAACGGCTATGGACAGCAATGGAATAAAGCATTCTGTAACAGCACCATACTATAATGCAATTAAATAAAAGCTGAGACAGTGGATTTTTAAAAACAAAATAAAACTGTTCCTTACTCAAATATGAAAAACCATGCAATGCCACGATGATATGAAACTTTATTTTTGTTCACCACAGGGCACGTCTATTTATTTTAATGTCTTTTTCCCCCACAGATAAAAATCCATGTGGCTTTGTAGTGTATCAAAACCACAAACTTTTCCAATCAAAGTCATTCACTTCTACATCAGATTTTAGTCAAAGAATCATCTCAAGTAAAATAAATGCAAGTGGTCCAGACCCGGATGTTTCTGTGCAAATGGTATTTAATCCCACGGTGAGTTTTTCCATGAATGGAAATAAAAATTCTGGCTCCTCTTAATTACAAAACTGGAGATAATTTTGGTAAAAATAACTCTACAGAAACTCTCTTTGAAAAGTCTGTTGAATTAATCATTTAAACCTTTATCTTACCTAATTTTCTGACAAGCTATCTAAATAGAAAATTAATTAATTTTATTTATATCCTTGTATATACTTTCCTTGGTTGGTTATTTATTTTGATCTTATAGTTCTAACTGGCCATGAACTTGGAGCAGTCCTCCTGCCTCAGCTTCACAGGTACTGGGATACTAAATGTATGCTGCCACACCTGACTTTTTATGCATTTACTCTTCCCTCAATCTATAAGGGAGCTGCTGATGCTTAATATGTACATATTTCTCTTTGGACTATCTTATCCTATTAGATTTTTTCTATCCAATAGCATTAAATGTGTCATCAATTCACAGTATGACAAAAGAGAATTCCAGCTTCACTCCTACGCCTGTGTCTACTGGAATTTTTCAAAGAAGGACTGGGACACATATGGTTGCCAAAAAGATGTGAGCACTGCAGGATTCCTCGGTTGCCGCTGCAACCACATGACCAGTTTCGCCATATTGATGGTGAGGATGTGCAAAACAATCTCTTTCCAGACAAGGCTTATAGGCAGGTCTAGGATACGCTAAGGATCACTTAGAGGTATAATTTATATGGATCATAATTCAGATAAAATGGGAAACACTAGGTATGAGTGATAGGTTTAAAAAGGAACATGTTAGAAAGAAAGTAAGAGAGGCTTTGTTGTTGTTGTTGTTCACAACGTGGTCTTAGGCTAGAAATAGACAAATTTAGTTTAGTATATGGTTTTAAGCATTGAACAAATGTGTACATGTGAAGGCAAACTGGCACATTCCCCTAGACAAACTGTCAAAGAGTGAAGTCTTTTTGGAGCAGAACTGGTCATATGTAGGCCACTTGGATTTCTGGAAAATTTTCCCATTGCAGCTGTCCAAGCTCCCCCTTCCTTAAGCCCATTAACCACCAAGCTTCCCTGCACAGGGGCAGTAGCAGATCTGACATTTGCACCTCTGGCCATTTTTAGAAGGTCTCCCCTACATCCCATCTCTGGAAACTATTCTTATAAAGCCAGTGTTGACTTGGATATGTGATGGAATGCAGGCATGTGTAGAACATTAGGATGTAATATTAACAGGGGAAGCTACTAAACAGTTATTCATTCATGAATCCCTAGAGGGAAAGCAGTGTTTTCATCCTGCAATAGCTGTCATGTAGCCACGTTTAGGATAGAGATCTTTAGAGTACACTAATGCAATATAGATGATCAAAAACTAGAACTTTCTTTTCAAATATCTTTTGAGATAACTATATCTCTCTCATTTTAGTTGTAAAACTGTTCTTATTTTAATTGATTTTTATTGCTTCTTTTCTAATTTACATTGAGAACAGATTTTCCCATCAGGTGACACTAGCAATACATTCTTCCTTTTGTGATAACATCAAGTCGTAGTATAAGCTATGTAAAGATTAGTTTACTTAGCTCTGCCAAGACAGGGTGGGAAAGTCCTTCATAATTCCTGCTTTACAATTAATGTCTGTCAGATATACTGGGCCAAAATGCTGAAGATAGATGATCCAACGTTATAGAGAGAAACTGGGGACTGTCCAGGAAGCCAGTTGTCTGTCATTTCTTAGTTTTGGAAGCTGCTTGCTCTGCACTTCCTGTTTATTCAGATGTATTTATCTCTCTCAGGTCTCTGATGTAGTTGAAGACTAGATAGTTATAGTTAAGTTTTAAGTTGTTTAGCAATTAAAAGGATGTCCTATGTTTCAGAAGATATTTTTAAGTTGGTAATGCAAGTTAGGATGGAAACTGAGTTAGGTATAGAACTTTAAACTCATCGAGATAGATAGATAATAGAATATTAATATCAGTTGCCAAATATGTATGGACTGGACATTGGGAATATATGTTATACCTTATAATTTTCATAATTGTTGCCTAATTGTTAAAAAAAGATTAGTTTACTCTACACATTAAATGATACAGATTGCTTTGAAACAGTTATTTTTCCTGTTTCCAAGTGAAGTTTTCTTCACTTCTCCTATATCTGCCTAATCACAGCTACAAATATTTTTGAGCTGTGAAATTTGTCAAACACATAGTTAGAATTGCAAACTATGACAAATAGGCTCCAAGTGAATAGCATATATCTAAGATCTAATGATCCATGTAGTCTGTGATTTTTTGTGAATTGAGGATAAACTATAAAAACACTTCCATGATACTTTCCTTTTAAATCAAGTTTATTATTTTTATATTTTTTCTTCAAAAATAATACATACTAATTGTATAAGAAATAAAAGTTTACCTCATAACTAGAATTATATTTGAAATAGAAAATGTATGTAATAAAATATGTGAGCATATATGTATATATATATATATATATATTAAGGTTTCAAAGAGTATATAATCACACAAGATATATTTTAAACATATATTTATATAGTGTGTGTGTGCATATGCACATGAATGTGCACATATGCACATGCCAGGGCTTGCTTGTGGAGACCAGAGAATCACCTGTAGGGATTGATTCTCTTCTCTACTATGTGAGTTCTAGGCATCAAAATGAGGTCATCAGGTTTAAAAGCAAACATGCATGTCTGCTGAGCTATCTTGATGGTTGCTTGGAATATACTTTTATGTGCATATTTAAGAACCTAATTAGGATAGATTTAGATACATTGCATAGAAATAAAACTTTTGAAGAATAGGGGCTAGGGAGATGGCTCAACAGTTAAGAGCACTGGCTACTCTTCCAAAGGACCAGGGTTCAAATCCAGGCACCCACATGGCTGTTCAGAGCTATCTGTAATTGCTGGACATTGTGGTGCACACCTTTAATCTCAGCACTTGGGAGTTAGGGGCAAGCCAATCTGTGTGAGTTCAAGGATAGCCTGGTGTACAAAATGAGTCCAGAACAGCCAGGGATACACAGAGAAACCCTATCTCAAAACAACAACAACAACAAAAAACTTTTAAAGAATTAACAGAGTTATATGAACATCTCTTCATGTTGAAGACATGCCTGAACTTTATTGTAAGTAAATTAGCATAGATGTGTTCAGTAATGCATGAAATAACATAATGAATAGCAACAGTAGACAATTCAGGCTTAACATAAACAGCCCTGTCTTCTTACACATTGCCGGAGCTGCCTTTCTGTATATATTTATGTGTATTCTAACTGAACTAGATTCGTTGTTATGAAGCTTCTACCTCAGGGAAGCTATTATTAATTTACCTCATTTAAGAATGTATCAAAGTTTGGGGGTTGGAGAGATGGCTCAGCAGACAAGAACATTCTAAGTTTAGTTCCTAGCTCCCATATCAATGGTTTATAACTACCTGTAACTCCAATTCCAGGGGCTCTGACATCTTCTTCTGGTCTCCACAGGCACCCACAAACATGTGGTATAAATTTACTCATACACAAGCATATAAATAAACTACATATATGGTTTATATAAAGAAGTAATATTTGTCATATTTTTGTCATATTGTATTATTTGACAAATACACTGGATGACAGCATATGTAATTCCATGATTCACACTTATATTAATATTTTTTAAATGTCTGTGCCAGCTTATTTAAAGATCTGTATCAAATCATGTTTTCAGAGTTTCAAAAAGGATTATCAGTATCCCAAATCCCTAGATGTATTATCCAACGTTGGCTGTGGCCTGTCCATTGCTGGTCTGGCTCTAACAATCGTATTCCAGATTGCTACCAGGTAAGAGTGGAAAGATGATTTTCATAGGAGACACTGCTATCCTGTTTGTAATTTACTGGGTACATTCATATCAGATTTTTTTCCCTCTAAACTACATAGTCTCATCAGAATATACTTTCTCTAAACTAGAAGGAAACTCACTGAACATATTCATTTTACAGAGGGTACAATCCCGGAGCAACTGAGATATTATCACAAGTAAATACATAATGGCAAATAATACAAAAGCTCTGACAGCAAAATCAATATTAGCCCATAGAACCTGTAACACGTATTTAATTGAAAAAAACCTTTATTTTGTGGCTATCAAATCATGCACCCTGTTCCCTCTCATCTCCCACCTCCCCTCAGACCCACCCTCCACACTTGTAATCTGTCTCAGCATAAAAATAACAGCTCATTGTGGATGCTGCAGTGTATCTCAGTGTGTCCCATCATATTCCCTTTTGTCCATACACTCTGCTTGCAAACTTTCATTATAATGACTCCTTGGTCTGTTACGAGGCCTCTTGTTTCTGCTACTTTGTCAATACCGGAACCTCACTGGAACTCTTCTCAGATATGCTGTAACTGTCATGGAAATCCTGCAGTCCTGGGTTGTGGATCTGACCTCTTTTTGCACTCCAGCAGTTCATCCATGGGGTAGATGTTGAGGTGGACCAACTCAAAGCTCTGGCTCTGGACCTGCAGCTCCTACTTGCATGGCCAGTTCTACTATGGAAAGTGCAGGGCCTGCTCTCTTGACAGCTGCAGCATGTGAGAGGCAGGGACAGTTCTCCTGCTCTTGTGACCCCATCTGGGCCAGATCTCCTATTGGCCAATGGTGGTGAGGGCAAAAGGGAGGGGAGAGGATCTCTTCCTAGCCAACACCACCATATAGCAGACAGAAGGCAGAGCTGGCTCTCTCACACTTACTCCCTTAGGGCTGGCTTACTCACAACCCCCACATCCAGGGCCAGGCAGAGTTCTTCTAGTTTCTGGCTTGTTTCCTATCCCGGGAGCCCATCTGGTGCTTGCCTGGTACTGGTCTGGTAGTCATCACGGGCTACCCCATGGCACCAAAGTGGTGTTGGTATCCAGCTTGGTTTTTTTCCCAGGAATGTTAGGCTACAATTCAGTCAGATATCCATAGGTCAGAACAATGAATGTAGATACAGCCTCTCTCCTCTTTGCCACCGCACATGTGACATAGCAGCCACATCTGCAATGCCTCTAGGGACAGGGATCCTGTAACTCTTTAATGTGGAAAGGAATGTGTCTGGCAATCTGAACTTCAAAAGAAGGAACTGATGCTGAACAACAAAGTTTTAAAAGCAAGTTTTAAAATGTGTAAGGTTTTCAAATGGTGAAATTTTCAAAGTTACTGGGTTTTTTAGATTTTTGGTTTTTTATTTTACTTTAATATTTAAATAAGTACCAATAAATATATTTCTTTTCACCTTATTTTTCCACTGAATATTTAATTTTGTATCCTTCTTGGGATTTTATTGCTGTTGTTAAAGGCTGCAGGACAGTATAAGAAGACAAGGGCCTCTTCTGGCTTCCTTGTCACTGTGGTTTGGTTTGTTTTACACTCCTAGCTCCCCAAACACCATACTTGGCCCACATAGAACTGTAAATATGGAATAAACTCATCTAGCAAATGTTCTAATTTGGTTCCCCTCTCTCACTCAAGTAGAATCAAAGTGAATTCATCATTCTCCCAGAACCATTTCTCCCTGATATCTTAAACATATGAAGCTAAAATTTTAATTATAAAGATATTGTTATTTATCATTTCCATGTTGTTTTACTTAACAAGTAAAATCTATAGCAAAGCAGAAATAGGCTGCTTAATGTCCTTGTGAACCCCAACTATATATGCCAATTCTTAATATTTTATGTTTATTTTTAATTTTTTCCTTAAAATTTGAAAGTAAGCTGCACACAAGACTATCATTTCTAACTTTTTCAATTGTGTATCTCCAGAGAACAACATTCTATATTATCTTATAGAGCATTGTACCATTATCCTCACTCTGGAAAAATTTTTAAATTTATTTATTTGTTGCTTCAGATTACATCTCCATCATATTGTCCTCTTTCCCCCCCTTCCCAGCCCCTCCCTCCCACTCTTTACCCCCTAACACTTCCATCCCACTCCTCTGGAGTGGAGTGTCCATACATAACAGTCCCCCACCCCAGTTCAAAAGTCATATGAGGGCCAAAACCCTCCTCATACACTGGGGGCCTACAAGGCAGTACCACCACTGAAAAGTGTCTCATTGCCAGGGAGAGAAAACTAAAAACACACACAAACAAACAAAAGTCTATGTCCATGTTCCCTTTGGTGCGTTGGTTGTAGTATAGATATCCTGTACCTTATAGCTAAAATCCGACTATAAGTGAATAGATGCCATGTGCATCTTTCTGAGTCTGGGTTAGCTCACTCAGGATGAGCTTCTCTAGTTCCATCCATTTGGCTGAAAATTGCATAATTTCTTTGTTTCTGATAGCTGAGTAGTATTCCATTGTGTAGATGTACCACAGTTTTTTATCTATTCTTCAGTTGAGGGACATCTGGGTTGTTTCCAGTTTCTAGCTATTACAAATAAGGCTGCTATGAATATAGATGAGGAAACTTCCTTGTGATTCGGTGAGGAGTCATTTGGGTGTATACCCAGAAGTGGTATGGCTGGGTTGGAAATTTAATCTAAGAAATTTAAACTTATGCAATCTATAATCAAATATCTCAGTTCACCCAGTAGTCTATTACAGCTGAGTATATTTTTTAAAATTCATTTCCTACCAATGATACTTTAGTCATGACTAGCCTATAATAATCCCTTGTTTGTTTGTTTGCTTGTTTGTTTGTTTTGGTCATTTGTGACACCAAAGTCTTCGAAGTGTCCAGGCCAGTTGTTTTGAAGTCTGCTTTTGAGTTTAGGATTTGTTTGACATTCTCCTCATGGTTAGATTCAGGTTAAAGATTTTTAGAGCAAATACTGTGTGACTGAATCTTTCTCAATGTGACGACACCACAGAAGTACTATAATAGCTCTGCTGTTGGTTGTAAGCTTTAGTGCCGTCTAAATGGGTAACTGTAATATTTCTCTCTCATCACAGTTCATTTTCTCATGTGTAAACAATAGGTGTTTCATACAGTGAATTTGAGAGTATATGATACCCTTCTGTTTTCCAACAATCTCTCACACACTGATTCTGGTGAGATCCAAAGGATTCTGATCAAACATGATTACATTGGTGATTTTCCACTCTTTAATGCTTCCTTATTTCTTGGCTAGGCTATGCACGAATAAAAGGCCACAGTGAGCTCCCCTTGCCATTCCGCCATGTTTCCTTTGTTCCTTTGTTTCCTTTAAGCATTTTCTCATTTTGATCACGAAAAAATGACTGCGCTCATCTTTCAGTTTCTCTGCTCCATCCCCAAACTTGTAATTTCTCCAGAGTAGAATTATTTTTTCCTTTTTCCTTCACCTTTCACACTAAATATATTTTTTATTAATTCGCTAATATCTTTTGATTGACTGCTTACTATTGGCAAGCATCACACCAGAAACTAAATAATAAACTATAAGGAAAACAGATTAGGTTCCCCACCTTTGGAGTGTTTACACTCTCAGGGAGTAAACAAGACACTGTACACAGACATACAAAATGAAATGCATTTACAGAGTGTGATGAAAGTATATGCCATATAATTACTAGCTAGTCAGGGAAAAGTGAATATGCCTCTCACATTTATCCCTTCATTTGCTTTCCTTCTACACTGTAGTTGTACTGATACTTACTCAGCTCACTATGGAAGACTTGTAGGTCACTGCATATTTAGGGTTTTTTCCACCTAAAACCTCACCTCTTCCATTTGTTATTATATATTTTTCTTTTGCTCATATTTCCTACCCCAAATCAGCAATCGTGGATGCCACCAAAATATATGAAAATATGTAACTTAACAAAATAATACAGGTATTTTGTTGATATTTTAAACCCTGAATGAAATATTTTTCTTTATTCTTGGATAAATACCCGCATGATAATGACATAGAGAATACAGCAATATCCTAGAAAAAGGGATCAGGTTATTTGAAAATTTCTTGTTCTCCATGTAGATCAAAAATAAAAAAATGTATGTTCAAAAATAGGCAGAGGTTATAAGTACTGATTTTTAAAATGTATTTTGGGAAGGAATATGCCACTGCATATATGTGGAGGTCGGAGGACAGCATGTAGGAGCCATGTTCCCTTTCCACCATGTGGACAACACAGGGTTTGCAGCTTATGCGGCTTGATGGAAGAGCCTGTAGCCACTGAGCCACCGCACCTGCCCCTCATGATACTTTTATTTACAATTTCTTTGAAGACATTTTGAAGTGTTTTATTATTAAACATCTCAAAATATGTAAAAAGCTTGAATGATCATGAAAATCTCAACTAATGTATCAACTCAACTGAGTTCTGTCAGTAGAAAAATCCAAGGACCAAGAGAGGTTATGGTGAAATACTATGAAATAATACAGGTCATAGATGGGTAGAGTTGATCTTTAATTTATAGGTTAAGAATAGTAAGGCATTTCTAGATATTAGAACTTTAAAATCCAGGATAAGTCTAGAAAAACAGCTATTTGGAAAATATATAGTCTAGAAAGTCTAGGAGAAATTAGATGGTGGTGAGTATTGATCCATATATACATATACTTCGAATTACATCTTCATCACAGTGCCCTCTTTCCACCCCTTCCAGTCCCACTCTTCCACCCTCTACCCCCTATCCCTTCCATCCCACTCCTCTGGAGTGTAGTATCCCTACATATCAGTCCCCCACCCCAGTTCAGCAGTCATATGAGGACCAAGAGCCTCCTCATACACTGGGGGCCTACAAGTCAGCACCACTAGCGCAAAGTGTCTCATGGACAGCTAAAAAAGTCTATGTTCCTGTTCCCTTTGGTGCATTGGCTGTAGCATAGTTATGCTGTACTATATGGATAAAATTCGATTATAAGTGAATAGATGCCATGTGTATCCTTCTGAGTCTGGGATAGCTCACTCAGTATAAGCTTCTTTAGTTCCATCCATTTGGCTGCAAATTGCATGATTTCATTGTTTCTGGTGGCTGAGTAGTATTCCATTGTGTAGATGTACCACAGTTTTTTTTTTATCCATTCCTCAGTTGAGAGACATCTGGGTTGTTTCCAGTTTCTAGCTTTTACAAATAAGGCTGCTATGAACATAGATGAGTAAATGTCCTTGTGGTTTGGTGAGGAATCATTTGGATGTATACCCAGAAGTGGTATGACTGGGTCTCAAGGTAGAGCTATTGAAAGTTTTCTAAGATATCACCATACTGATTTCCATAGTGGTTGCACAAGCCTGCACTCCCACCAGCAATCGAGGAGGGTTCCCCTTTCTCCACAACCTCACCAGCATGTGCTGTCACTTGAACTTTTGATCTTAGCCATTCTGACAGGTGTGAGATGGAATCTCAGAGTCATCTTGAGTTGAATTTCTCTGATGATTAAGAATGCTGAGCATTTCTTCAAGTGTCTCTCAGCCATTAAGGATTCCTCCTTTGTGAATTCTCTGTTTAGCTCTGTTCCCCATTTTTTGATTGTGAGTATTGATCTTATAGTCATCATTAGTGCAGAACTATATGCCATGGTATCGACAGACTGCTATATGCATTGGAGATGGCAAAAGGCTATATACTATCTTTAAAGAATATGGAAAACAATACATACACGGTAAAGAGAGTATCATACCTTGAATTTGAGATCAATGCCATTAAAGGACATCTTTCCTCTTTTCCCAGTTGGAAGTTGTATACATTGGCCAGTACAGAACACATACATATATCACAGCATGCACACCCTCAGCATAGCATATCATATACATACCTCATCCATGCCATACAGCATATCACACACAGGCACACACACATGATCATACTGCCTTCTAAAGTTACTGGTATACATGGCCAGCCTGTAGATAAAACCAGAGCAAAAACTATTTTCTCAAGTGAAGACATTAAGTGAATGGGAATTGGCACAGGGAAGCAGTCTTGAAGACCATTTGGTTCTTCATCTAGAAATCACAACTCCAAATGCTGGAACACTCTTTGAGCATATTTTGTGTTAAAAGGTCAATTCAAAACATCTTGAACATTTGGCACTCAACAAGAATTTCTCAAAGTAACCATGGAACACTTGTCTTTCAGTGGTACCTTGTGGAATGAGAATTCTATGCTGTCTTGCAGAAAAGATATGTGACTATGTTGTAATATGTCAAAAAGGTGGTTATCATCAGTCTACTAAAAAATAGCATCAGTAGCAATATGAAACTAATTTAAAACACCTTACCTAATTGTGCAGGCTTTTTGGAGATGTACTCTTTAAATGAAACGTAAGCAAAATAGCCTAGGATTTTCTTTTAAGTATGTTATTATATTTTTAACTTTTAAGATTATATTTGGCATTAACTTAAAATTTACAAAGGATTTTTAAAAGATAACTCTTGGCTAAAAACATGAGATTTTTCTCTACATTTGGACACGGATTCATCTATTAATGTGTAATTTTCTGTTTTGAGGCAGAAAATGTCCTGCAGAGGCTCTTCTGTATATAGCCTTTGCATCTGTTTACAGATGCCCAAGCTCGGTGATATAAAGCGGTTTGTTACCTCTCCTGAGTCTGGGCCTTCCTGGGGATAGTCTGGTCTTGCAGAGCTGTCCTGGGAGATGGTAGTCCAACAGCAGCTGGGAGGAGTCCTCTGGAGGCTCCTCTAGGGCAGTCATTCTCAACCTTCCTAATGCTGTGACCCTTTAATACAGTTTC
Source organism: Lophiomys imhausi (assembly GCA_907164525.1). Lineage (NCBI taxonomy): Eukaryota > Metazoa > Chordata > Mammalia > Rodentia > Muridae > Lophiomys > Lophiomys imhausi. The sequence goes on from CAJQZJ010032464.1 coordinate 6,976,281, forward strand.
TCAGTCAATCATAACATTATTTCATTGCTACTTCATAGCTGTAGTTTTGCTACTGTTATGAGTTGTAATGTAGACATCTGATATGCAGGATATCTGATATGTGACCCCCAAAGGGGTCACAACTCACAGGTTGAGAACCACTGCTCTAGGGTGTCAGAACAGCTTGATCTTTTTCTGTGTATATAGACCCAGAACATTTCCGTGTGGTTTCTTTAGCAGGATGGCTAGACTTTCCCCATGGTTGGTGAGAATTCCAAGGAGCACAGAAAGAAAGCTGCCAAGAAGGCTATGCTATGACTTTTCAGACCCAAGGCAACTGTGACTTTGTGGGACTTTCCATATATATATATATATTGATATAAATAATAGATATACTAACATCTTTTTAAAAATTACTTATTCACATATTTTATGTATATGAGTGTTCTGTCTTCATGAACACCAGAAGAGGGCATCAGATTCTCTTAGAGAGTGTTTGTGAACCACAATGTGGTTGCTAGGAACTGAACTCAGGCTCTCTAGGAAAGCAGTCAAGTGCTCTTAACAACTGAGTAATCCCCCCAGCCCAATATATTAACATCCTTAGTCCTAGACCTCCATTTTTTTCTTCTAGTTGAACTTTGTTAAGCGTCATTAAAGTATGGGGGGCCTCAAGCATTATTGCTCCCAATGAATAAGTCAGGCTTGGCTACCAGCTTTCTGTTACATTCTGTTAGTTAAATCAAGGCAAGGGCAGGCCTGGGTCAGGACTATACAGAGCATAAATATTAGGGATTAATACTAGGCACTGACTTCAAAGATTAACTATGCAATGGTACCTCAACTGTTTGCTGAATTCACTGCTTTGTAGAAAATAAGCAGAGTATTCTTTTCTGATGTAAATGAGAGAAGGTTTACCAGAAGGCCCACTGAGCCATGAACTGAGTTTACATTGAACAATGAAGTTTATTTATTTCCTCACAGTTTCTCTGGGGATTGTCTAAATTTTTGTTTAATTTGTTATTTTTACTTTTTGTATGAGTGTTTTGCCTGTATGTATGTATGTAAGTGCACCATGTGCATAGAGTGCCCACGGAAGCCAGAAGAGGGCGACAGATTCCCCTCGAACACTAACAGCTGTGAAACATCATGTGAATGCTGGGAACTAAACCTGGCTCCTCTGTGACTGAGCCATCTCTTCAGCCCTAAGGATGTTGATGTTGTTTTTGTTGTTTGATGATGATGATGATGACGATGATGATGATGATGATGATGATGATGATGTTGCAGTTGATTTGCTTTGCTTTCACTTGGTTCTTCATATTTACTTGTTATTTTATTTTTGTGTTTAGGAAAGTCAGAAAAACCTCAGTAACCTGGGTGTTGGTCAGTTTGTGTACATCGATGTTGGTTTTTAACCTCCTCTTTGTGTTTGGAATTGAAAACTCCAATAAGAACTTAAAGACAAGTGATAGAGACACCAAGAGTAACCCTAACGATAATGACATCCCTGTAAGTGACACCATTGGCACCCCGAATCCCTCGTGCACAGCCATTGCTGCCTTACTCCACTACTTTCTGTTGGTGACATTCACCTGGAATGGACTCAGTGCTACACAGCTCTACTTCCTTCTCATTAGAACCATGAAGCCTCTTCCTCGGCATTTCATTGTTGTTGTCTCATTAGTTGGATGGGGTAAGTGTTTGCATCAACACTTATTTAAGAAATTTCACTGTTGCAATTTGTTTAATATGAACAAACACCCATTGAAGGGCTAGAAATTCATGGTAGGGGAAAAGAAAATAGACTAATCACTAAGAACTGTTTCTGTCTAGAAGTGTATTCTCCAGAGAAGGATCAACACAAGTGTACTAAACATGTTGTAAGCTAAATTAAATAGGTTAACATTTAAAACAACCCTTTATTACTTTATGCTAGATTTAGAACATATGCAATTAATCTCCTAGCTACTTTCACAGAAGCGTGTCAGGGAAAGTAGAGTGACTTGTTAAGAAATACATTCTTAAAAATTATGTTGTGTCCCAGCAAAGACAAAGGGAAGAATTGTGTCAGTGCTATGCAAATTTAAATTGTTCAAGTAAATTGGACATTGGGTGATGAATATTGTAATCGGAGATACAAAGAAATGAGAAATCAGATAGGATGGGTATGCAGAGACAGCACTAAAAATAAAAAGAGAGCAGAAAAAAGCTCTGTCTACTTGTTAAATCTACTTCTCTCATGTGTCAGTATATTGTCCAAAGAGGAAAAAGAATGCATCTAAAGAGGTCAGATGTATACTTTACTCAAAGTCTTTTATAATTAATTTCCATCGTAGATAAAGTATTAACTCCTCGCTTCTCCTTATCACTTAGGAGTTCCAGCGATAATAGTAGGTGTAACAATAGGGATTATCTATGCTCAAAGTGGGAACAAGTCACTCTGGGAGTTAGACTATCGGCAAGAGGAAATGTAAGTTTTATCTCTTTAAACTTCTTTGACATAAAAGTATATGTATTCATTGAAGTTAGTTCCAAGTGTCTAACTTTCACTTTATAAATGTCGTATTTTGTAATGGGTATTTTAAGTTCTCCAAAAAAAAAAACAAAAACAAAAAAACCATTATATTTTAGATACAATGACACAGAAATTTCCTAAAAAGAAAGTATCCACTTTTTAACTTTATAAATCTGAAATTTCTCTTATTACATTCCTCTAGTTAGTCAAGACATCATCCAGCCTAATAGTTATGATCCTTAGTAACCCTGTGTCTGGTTTCCCTTATCTAGAGTGTGGAAAGCAACTGTAGGGATTTTGCTCAGGGGTTGCTGTGTTAGGGGTATCAGTCAACCCCAAAAAACACTTAGTAACTCACTAAGCACTCTCCATATCTCACTCAGATGAGCTCACTATGTTAAACATGATTATAATAACTATTTTATGGTAGTTATGGATCATGTACCACAAATTCTTGGTTGTCCACCCGCATGAATAATTAACTGTTCATATTGGAAGTACCTGACTGTATAGTGTTTGGCTTTTATGTGGGGAGAAGAAAGCAGAACTGAGCTGAGCTGAATTGAGGGCTCCATACTTTATTTGTATTTCTCTTACCAGATAGCAGCTGCCCTGAGTTTATCCTCCTTCTCTTGTATTGCCTCACTATTCTTATCCACAAATCCCACTTTACGTATTAAGCCAACAACTGTGAAAACCATTGTCATAATGATACTTAAACATCCCAAAGAAGTCGGCTGTCAAGGGACTTGCCTGACTATGCCAGCTGTAGGACTGACCGGAAGGCTGACAGCCTGGCTGGCTTTCACATCCTAGACTTTTTGTTTCATTAGATTTCAATATCATTGTGAGTTTTAAAACTTAAATTTCACAATTAGAAATAAGAGATTCAAATATCCCATGGGAGAGGGAATTTCTTATCGTCCCATCATTAATTTCATGCTGTTAATTTCCTATTAATTTCTACCCCAGGCATTTAGCCTTCATAAGAGAGAAGCCAGTTTGCTTAAGTTTATTCACACTGAGTTATCAATAATGTATAGTGAGCCCTTTCCTGGGCACAGTGTTAGACATCGAGGACAGCACTAGGCCATGGATAGTTACAGATGGAGAAGAGGATAGGATGTGTAATGTGATCATCCAGATCATCCTTCTACCTTCTCTCTCTCTCTCTCTCTCTCTCTCTCTCTCTCTCTCTCACTCACACACACACACACACACACACACACACACACACACACACACACACGGTCTTCCGACACACACACATCCTATCACAGGCCACAGTTCGTTATCTGTTGAGAAAGAGGAAAGATTATTGTGTTTTCCCTGAGTACCTTCCACTAGTACCTCCTTTGATGTCTCATGTTCCACTTCACTGACCCCAGTTCTATTTATCTGATCTGAGGGCCCTGACCCAGTTCTTTGACCTGCTGTTTTCTCTACATGAGCCTAGTTTAGGAGCAAATGGAGGGCCACACTCTTCTTAACATACTGCCTCAGTTCTCTACACTGTTGTCAGATAGTGTATATCATCCTCTCTGATAGGGAAAGGATTGGCATTAACCGTGGGAACTCATAACATACCAGTGGTGAATTTTTCTAGTCAGTGCTGTGGAGGTTAAACCAGGTCTTTCCATATTCCATGGCAGAACAATCAAAGCGTTTAACCCATCTGAAGTCTATGTAGGATGCTCAATAAATTCTGTCTTTATTTCTGATTGGCCTCCATCCTGTGGCCTTCCTTTTCCCTAGAAATTCTACCCCATAACTGTAGAAGTTAGCCCCTCATACTCCTCCCTCTAAGCAGTCTACATCTCAAAATATGAATCATTTGATTCAGAAGAACAAGAATAAGGAGTGTGGTGAGAACAAAAGTACCACAGTCCCTCTTGAACTAAAATGACAGAGAGAGAGAGAAAGTTTTCCTTCCTGATACACATTTTCCAATAGAAGCTGGTCTGCAAGTGCATGCCCTTCCAGATTTTCCCAGCCTTGGGCCACTGGGGATGCTTACAGACATTTGGATCACTGCACACACACAACAAATGGTGGCTCTCATAGCTCATACCTTTGAGCATAAACCATAACAGTTGTCCTCTAACCAGAGATGAAAGGCAAGGGATTCTACACATCCTTAAGATAAATGTTACACACTCTAATCATCTTATTTAGAGATGGACCCACTCTATCTGTTAAAGGTGGACATGCCCGTTTGTTTATTAGCTCATTACAGACTTGAACATCATCTGTTTTTTCACAGGTCGTTCAGATTAGAAACATGATTTCCAACAGTTTAAATGATAATGTTCCAATGCAAAATAATTTAAAAATCCTTTGTCATATACCATAATGTTGTACCTCCAGGGTAAAGAAAACAAATAGGAATTGAAAGCCAAATATACAGTAGGCTTCTGGTTATATTCATGCAATATGCTTTGATATTTTTTTCCCTCTCCCAACTCCTACCAGATCCACCCCGCCTCCCACCCACCCTTCCAACTTTATGTCGTCCCCCCCTCTCTCTCTCTCTAGAAAAACAAGAAATAAGAACAAAAGCAAAATAAACAAGAAACATACACACACCACTGAAAATCAAAGCAAGCAAACAAAAGGCCAATAATCAAAAAAATTCCCAAACAAAGCAAAAAGTCCTCAAAATACCACTGACTTTGTTTTGTGTTGACCAACTAATCCTGGGCATGGGGCGTGACTCTGAAGGGTGGTTGATAACACCATTGAGACTCTATTGGAGAAAACTGATTTTGTGGCAATACGCACAAAGCCTGTTCAGGTTCAAGCAAGACGGGAGTCTCTGGTTATATTTTTAATGCTTTTTTAAAAAATGTATATATGTGTCTGTGTGTATATGCCTGATAATATTTTGGACACCAGGGCATTGTCATATGTGCAGATACATGTAGAGGCCAGAAGAATGTGTTGGATTCCCTGGAGCTGGAGGTACAGGAGATTGTAAGCTACACAGTGTGGTTGCTGAGAACCAAACTCCAGACCTCTGTAAGACCAGAAGTCAACTCCTAGTCACCTCTCCAGTCTTTGTCTTTTTGTTTGTAAATGGTCTGCTGTTCTATCTGCTAACATCTTGTCTTTTCTTTGAGAACTGCTCAGGGCAATTATATCAGTCGCCCTGAATTCTCCTCCGTTCAGTGGTTAAACTATTATTAAATCTTTCTCCTTACCTTTTCCAGGTAGGCTCCCCTGGCCTTGAACTTGTAAAGTAACCAGGGATGTTCTTGAACTCATGGTCTTTCTGCCTCTAGCTCCCAAATGCTGAATGTGCAAGTGTGTGCCATCACCCTGGACTTTCTCCTTCCTTTCAAATAGTCGTCAACCAGACTGCTTCTTAGCATCTTTCCTATTGCACGCCCTTCACAATACAATCAACGCCTAGATGGTTTCCTCCTTTGGTTCAGGTCCTGATCTCGCTACTGCAGAGAGAATTACTCCAGAGTAATTCTTTTTAAACCTAAAGCAGATCGTTTTGTGTCTCTTTACCCCATCTGGAATACAACCAACTGCTCGCAGAGCCCCAGGGTAGTTTACATCAATCCACAGACCTCATGCATTTACTCATTCTGAGCCTCTAAAGCCGTCACCTCAGGGCCTTTGAACATAATGCAGTCTCTACTTAGAACACCTTTCCCCTCAACAAGGTCTTTGCCCAAGTATTGTTTTTCTGTGAGACCTTTCTGCAACCATTCTATTAAACTGAAATTCCCCCCCTTGCATATGCATATATACGGTAATTTCTACAAATGCGTATATACAATAATTTCTAGACTATCATTGCCCACACTATTTTTTTAAATCTCCCATGCTTGTCACCACCTTACATATTATCAATCTTTTCCCCCCTACGGTTTTTCAAGACAGGGTTTCTCTGTGTTGCCTTGGCTATCCTGGAACTCACTCTGTAGACCAGGTTGGCCTTGAACTCAGAGATCGGCCTGCCTCTGCCTCCCAAGTGCTGGGATTAAAGGCGTGCACCACCACGTCCAGCAATTATAGACAACTGTGAACTGCCATGTGGGTGCTAGAATTTGAAGCCAGGTCCTTTGGAAGAGCAGCCAGTGTTCTTAACCGCTGACCCATCTGTCCAGCCCCCACATATTATCAATCTTATTTTTGTTTTATCTGTATCTCTAAAAAAGATTAAGTTATTAAATGAAGGAGTTTTCTTTACTGATAGTTTCTTGGTGTCTAAATACCATCTGGTATGTAGCATGTTCTCTCTAAATGTTTTAAAATTATTTCAATTGATTATTTTTAATAATTTTAATTAATTTCATTTTACCAATTATTTCAGTAATTCTATGAGGTGGTTACATCATTTTTAAATTTGATGAGAAAGGAAAAACACAAAGTATACCCAGACTTCACAAACGCAAAAATAGCAACAGACAACCTGCAAAACAAAAAGATATGATGGAGTTAAATAACTTTTGAAAACTCTGTTTAATCATTTGAGTTTTTAATGTCCATCAAGGGGCTGGGGAGGCATTTCAGTAGGAAAATAATTGTCATGTAAGCACAAGGACCCCAGTACAGGTCCCAAGCACCCAGGTGAAAAGGCTGATGTGGACACGCACGCTTGTTATCACTGTGTGCAGGAAGCAGGCACATCCCTAAGGCCCATTGATGAACTTAGTAATTCAGACAGCTCCCAGTCAAGGAATCGAGCCTATCTCAGAAATACTCATGGTTATCCTCTGGCCTCCACAGACATACAAGAGCATGTACATGCACACACAAACACACACACACACACACACACACACACACACACACACACCAATGACTATCAATAGGAAACTGTATTTGCTAATGTTTATATAGTCTAAAACTGTAAAGATACATCAGAAACATTGGTGAAATTTGGAGCTGTAAATATCATACAGCTGCTTGTGCCTTTCATATTATAAGCCAAATTAAGCCACATATCCAAACATATAATAAAAATAATAGCTCTCCTAAAGTTAGGAACCTCATAAATGACAGGAAGTAGCATCTAAATTCAAGACTGTGGGTCTAGGAGTGCACATAGTAGTTAGTTTCTGTCACTGTGACAGAACCCCCTTACAGAAAGCGCCTTAGGGAAGAAAGGCTTATTGTGGCTTAATATTGCATGGGGAAGCAGTCCTTCCTGGCTCAGAAGGCATTACAACGGGAGCATGAGGCCACCCTGAAAGTCACAAAGTGGAGCTATGGCATTTCATCTACATACAGACATTGAGGACAGGAAATAGAACCAGGCTATAAAGCCTTAAAGCCCACTCCAGTTATGTACTTCCTCCTGCAAGGCTATGCCTCTTAAAGGTTCCCAAACAGTGCCACCAACTGAGAACCCAAGTGGTCAATGTATGAGCATATGGGGCACATTTCTCCTTCAAATCACAGCAGGGTGTAACTCTTACCTACCATGCCCAAGTCCTGTATTTCTTCTCCCCACAATGAAAACAACAAAACCACAACAACAATACTAGTAAGTAGTTCAGGTCTATCTGACTCAAAAATCTATTTACCTTCTACTGGCCCTCACTGACTCATAGGAAATTATGGCAGCACCAACTTTTCTAATGGGATGAATTATTATTAAAAGTGACCTCAGATGTGCTAGATGATGAGGGATATTATTAGCAAGGACTTCAGTTCTATGAATGCCAATAATGTTAATAGCAAAAGGAATTGGTATTTGTTCTTTTCTTGGTCTGCTGAAATAACTTGTTTTCCTCCACAGCTGCTGGTTGGCCATTCCAAAGAGTGATAATTTTATAAAAAGTCCATTTCTGTGGTCGTTCATCATCCCTGTAACCATTATCCTCATCACCAACATTGCTGTATTTATCACGATCACAGTCAAAGTACTGTGGAAGAACAACCAGAACTTGACGAGGTGAGACTCCAGTGGGAAGCTACCAGCAGAGACTAGTGTGTGTGTAACACAGTGCCTCGGTACACCCCAACCCTGCAGAAGTTTTCACGGTCTGCACATGGCATAGGCATGTGGTATTCAGGAAAGATTTCCCAATGAACTTTGCCTGAAAACTGGATCATCTCACCATCTCTTCTAACCTTAGTAGTCCAGGGTGGCACACAGCACCATATAACATACTTCTGTGTCATAATGGCTTGGTCTCCTGGCCATAGGAAGTCACATAGTCAAGACCAGATTCCAGAGGGTACAGACTTCCATAAGAGAGAGGATAAGTCTGCTTCTAAATAATCTTATTTTCACTTCACTCCAAGGCATAAGAAGTTCCCAGGTGTCCCAACCTCCCTACAAAATGGATTCTCCACTAGCTGATCTTTTAGTAATAATCAAAATCTTGTTTCTAAAAAAGTTGACTCTTCATGAAATTTCTTGTGCAGTAGTAAAAATATAATTTGCCTGAACTTTGAAGTGAATATTAGGGTATTTTAAAATAGTGAAATCACATTTTCTTCAGAGGGTCACACAAGGTATGGCACAACATTAAGTGAGCAAAGTTTATGTGCAGCTGAACATGCAAGCTAAATACGGATAGTGATGCCATTAGTAAGCAACAGTCTAATAAGCCATATTTTCTTTATTTTCTCTCATGTAGTACAAAAAAAGCTTCATCCCTAAAGAAGATTCTTAGCACATTGTCTATTGCAGTTGTTTTTGGAGTTACCTGGATTTTAGCATACGCTATGCTGATTAACAACGATGACATCAGGCTCGTTTTCAGCTACATCTTCTGTCTTTTCAACACCACTCAGGTATGGTACAGGTGGTCTGAAATAAGCAGAACATGTGGCAAGATAGTATCACCCTGGACCAGTGTTTCCTTCCTTCCTGTAAAACCCCCTGAAGACCATTGTCTAGTTACCTTTAGGGAATCAATTTTTAATAGACTCCCTGAGAAGAATAAAAGATTCCTGTGTGCTTTTCTGACCCGGAGGTCACAGAGTAAGATATCCATAGGTTCGGCACATAAGTCCTCCTTCTCTGAGTGAAACATACTCCATCAGGCAGAGCACTTCCCCTCCTTTCTTCCATGCAATGAGTTTGCTTTGGTTGGTATGGGCCATGGTCGTTATTCCTTGAAATTGGAACTCTGTGGGTTTATTGAATTTTTCTATAAATTAAAAAAAAGTGTTAATACTGGATTTAGGTCCAGCATCTGAGCTTTCTTTTCTGTGAAATTTTAATTACATTCATCATTAGCAGTATGGGGGCATGCATTCCATGGAATGTGTCAGAGGTCAGAGGACAACTTGTAAAAGTAACTTCTCTCCTTCCTCCATGTGGAGCCTGGAGAGAGAGCTTAGATCCTCAAACTTGGTGGTAGGCGCCTTACCCTGGAAGATATCTCATGGGCCCAGAAGCAAAATAGTCACTTTAGAGAGGAAAAAAAAAAAACTTCTGTGTTTGCTGGATGTGAAGTTTTAAAATACCATTAAAGTGAAAGACTGCTAGCTCAATGGGGATATTCCGTTTTTATCAGTAGTTTCATTGTTGGCTTTTTTCAGCTCCTTAGTGAAGAGCTAAAAATCTCCATCAAGGGCTGACTCTATTGTTGCCTTGTTTTCCATTTGACAGTTTTTGTTTCATGTATTTTTGAGTGAAGAATGAGCAAACATTCATCCTCATGATATATATTTATGATTGTTCTATTTTCTAGATGAATTAGCCCTTTCATCATTTACATTGACATCTTTTTATTTCTGATAGTACATTTTGTCATAAGGTGTACTTTATCTATTACCTAGTCTTGTTATATGCATTGGTTATATGGACACGTGTGTGTATGAATAAACTTGTGTGTGTGTGCATGTGTGTGTGTGTGTGTGTGTGTGTGTGTGTGTGTGCATGTGTGTACATTTATTTTGAACCTCTGTGCCTTAAAGTCGATATTATATTGGCATCAAATACACAGGTCTTACAATTTTGTGTATTGTGACAGTCTCCATCACTTTACCAGGGGGTGTAGCTCATTCGGATCTAACATACTCATTGATGTAGGTTGTCATTTTATGATTTTTCTTCTGTAGACATTTATTTTTATCACTCTGCTCCCTTTTGACTCCCCACTTTTGAGTATAATACATTCATTATCGTTATGACTCCATTCTAATTCATATTCCAGTAATCAATACGATGTTGCATTGGGGATATGTTCATGGATGTAGTATACATTCATAACTTTCATAAGGAACTCAAAATTAGTATTTTACAACACCCATAAAATCTAAGGGCCTCTTAACAATAGAAGTCTGCTTGCCACCCCCTCTTCCCCTGTGTTGCCATTTTCTTATTTCCTACATGTACATACATAATAAACCCCACAAAGCAATGTTATTGATTTTCCTTTAAATAGACAGAGACATTTTAAGGAATTTAGAAGAAAAATTTTATATTTAGCCACATGCCAACAATTTCCTGGGCTCTTCCTTCCTTTCTGAAGGTCTAATGCCATATGGTATCATTTTTCCTTCAGTCTAAAGCCATTCCTTAGTGTGACCAAATATTTTCTTTTAACTAAAAAATATCTATTATGTTCTCATTCTCGGAGGTTCTTTTCTTGTTTTTTTATTTATTTTTTATTTTTTATTTTTTTTATCTTTCACCATTTTAGAGAAGTAATTTCACGCACGGCTACTTTTCCTAATGAGATGCCCTCAGGCATCCCCACTGTTCTACTGCACACAAATGCATTATTTTTCTCTGTCTGCATCGGGCTTTTCTCCCACCTTTTTTTTTAACTTTATTTTTTATTTCTTCAAGTTACATCTCAATCGTAATCCCCTCCCTACTCCCCCCTCCAGTCCCATCCTCCCACTCTCTTCCGCCTCAACCCACCCAACCCCTTCCTTTTTTTCTTTTTTAAGTTTAAGGTATATCGTTTTCCCCCCAACAGCTCCCCCTGTCAGTCCAACAAATGGCTCTTTCTCTTATAATAATAAATACAATACATTTAACATTCAGTATTTTGACTCTGGAGTCCATAGCTATTACTTTCTTTGCAGGTAGTTTTCTTGAGATTGCTGAACTGTTAGAATCTTTTATGTTTCGCACCTTTTGTTTTGCTTTGCTTTTTCCTGTTCTGCTCCCCTCTCTTCATTCTGAGAATCCAGTTGCCTTGATGTTAGGTTATTTGATGCTGTGTGATCACCGACAGCTGTTCATTTTCCTCATCCCTCTGACCGGTCATTGCACTAGTAGGCTTTAGGTACCTATTTTCAAAATCACTCCTTTTTCTACGCTTGTCTCTATTCTGGTGTTACTCTTTGTTTAATGTGTTATACTTACTCAGATTAAGAACTTTTATCTAATTTATTTTTTTATATTCTGTTGTTATTTCCTAACTCTTTCCTCATCATGAACACATTTGTGCCACAGTCTAATGTACATTATAATAGTTATCTCCAAAGATCATCTGTTAAATCTAACACTTAAACCTCTCTCTATTCAGTGCTGTTTTTCTTTAGGATGGGTCATATTTTCCTGTTCTATTTGTAGTCATTTTGATTGCCTCTTGCATATTACATACAATACAGTAAAGTAGAGCGAATCTGCATTTTGTTGTTTTCCTATCAAGGACCGACTCAGCAAATAATTAACTTGGACTAAAACTGCCTCTTTTTTAGGTTTTACCGCATTTATCTAATCTAGTAATGCCATTTGTTTTCCTTAGTTCATGTGTAATTGTGTATGAATGTGCTTGTGCGTATGTGTGCAGAGGCCAGCGGAGGATCTTGTCTGTACTGCCTTATCATGGTCCACCTTATTCCTTTTGAGACAGGGTCTTTACTGAACTTGGAGCTAGGCTGGTGAGCAGCATGTCCCAAGATTACTCTTCCTCTCTCCCTCCCCCATCTGGGGTTATTGGCACATGTGTGGTCATGTCTAGCCTTTTATGTGGGTATTAGAACCCAAACTCAGGTTCTCATACTTGAATAGCAAACATTCATAGCCATTGGACCATATCTATAACCCTTAATTTTATTTTTTAAGCTTTCTGATCACGTTTTTCTTAACATTTTTAGAACATGCATATTTTGATTGTCTGGATAATTTTCTCCTGGTTTTTCATTTTGTTAAAAGCAACTTTTAAGTATTTAGTTTAAAATTAATTAATAAAACTAGTTAGGTGTAGTAGGGTATGTATACTCTTAGTCTTAACACGTGGGGTGCTGAGGATCTTCAGTCTGAGGACAGCCTGGAGTACAAAACAAGACCTTGTCTTGGAAACAAAGAGAGATAGGCTGGAAAGATGGTTCAGCAAGTAAAAGGTGCCTGCCTAAAGTGAATGACCGGAGTTCAATCCCTAGAATGCCCATGGTGGGTGGGACTGACTCCTACACACATACAGTGTGGTGAGTGTGCACCCACACACAACCAATCAACCAACAAACACATAAACAAACAGAATTTGTTTAAAAAAATGAAAGACTAATCTATTTGCTCTCATTCTATCATATTTCGTCACATGCATCTGCCATCATCTCCTTGCTTTTGTGTATCTTGTCACATAACATCACTTTGTACACATAATTCCATGTGATTATCTTGAACATTTAAATTATATATTTAAAGTGTATTAATTACAATCCTTGTTCATTAATGATTAAGATTCTGCTTTTGGTTTTCAGAGTAAAATGGTATGTGCTGATCCCTGGCTCCTTTAAAAGTAATATGTGTGAGACCAAATATTTTATCTATCTATCTATCTATCTATCTATCTATCTATCTATCTATCTAT
>CAJQZJ010032464.1:6989535-7051179 GCA_907164525.1 Lophiomys imhausi
TATCTATCTATCTATCTATCTATCTATCTATCTATCTATCTATCTATCTATCTTGCAATGCTTGGAATCTGACCTAAGGCATCCCACCTGTTAGGTAAGCACAGTTACTGCTGAGTTATAGCTTGAGAAAAAGAATACTACTAACATTGTATAATTGTTTGCTGCCTCCTAATTTTATTGGTACAATGTAAAATTTACTACATAATTGACATTGTCAACAATACTTTCTCCTGACAAATATTAATTACTTAAATTATATTTGATATTTGTGTTAATTAAATTTTATTATACATAATTCTCCATTTTAGAAGCTTCCAAGGGATCTCACTGTATTGGCTTATTGATTTGACTTCTTTGTTTTAATTAATGGCTCATAAGTGATGTTTTTTTGAATAATCACTGTAGTAGATTGTGAATAAACATTATTGAAGAATTTCCTACTGATAATTTATCTTTAGATGTAGTACATGAACTACAAATTTATTTGACACTTAATTATGACAATCTTTTTCTCCCACTGGAATTCTATAGTCACTAAAATCTCATACTGTAGATAGATAAAAGTCTGAGATGATGCAAAATTAACTTCCCCCATTGTTATTGTACCCACTCTAAACAATAATTTTGAGTGCATTTTAGACTATTTGAAGTTGCGAAATACTACAAAGTTCACAAGTACGCGTCATCAAACTTCAGAATAATACCATCTTTAGATGTTTTTAAAAATTTATTTTATGCATGTTTTGCCTACATCTATGTGTGCACCAAGCATGTGCCTGATGCCCACAGAGGCCAGAAGAGGGCGTTGAATCCCCTGGAACTAGAGTTATAGGTGGTTGTTAGCTATGATGTCGGTGTTGGGAAACAAACTCAGGTCCTCTGGAAAGGCAGTGAATGCTGTCAACTGCTGGGCCATCTTTCTACTCCAAAAAATAATACCTTCTATAGTCACCATACACAATCAAGCCCAGGAAAAACATTTTTCATATATTCTGTGACCAGTGTTTCCCAGTGACAATATCTTCTATAATATTGTCAAAATCAAGGAATGGACATTGATACAGTATTATTAGCCAGACTACAAATAGTATTTAATAGTTTATTTTCATAAATAACATAAATGAAGAATTAAGAAAGGCTTCCTAGAGACTGTAATATTCTGGGTAGTACATTTCTGTTATAGTCACAAGTAAGAGACAACACTATATATTGCATAAGAAAGAAAGATAGATGACAAAAAAAAATGTAGTAATTCAGCTCCAAGCTCTACTGATAGTAGATGGACAATCCTAAGCAAATCGTTTAATTCATCTGAATTTCATTTTCCATGTCCATAAATTGGGGGTAGCAAGGCTTAGTTTATAGGGTTGATGTAAGACTTAAATTGAAAGAATCAAATGACAATGAGTAAATGAGTCGGGTATGAAGCCAATAGGACTTTGATAAATGTCAGTTTAAAGACATGCAGAAATAATACCCTTTTGTCGTTTAAGTTTTTATGAACGTCTCATTATCCATATATAAAGTACAGAAGAGCAATGACTAGAAGGGTTTTAATTTGTGTTGTTAAGAAACTATCAAGCATACAAAATTCCAGCTAAGTTACTAAATCTCCAGAAATGGAATCACAGAACGTTGGAACTAGCAGGAGAAATGGGTATCCTCCCAGCAACACTTCTAGCTTTATAAACCAAAGCTCGTAAAGGTTTGGGAAAAAGCATACTTGCACAGCAGTAATGGTAAGCTAGGGCACAAACTCTGGTCTTCTAAACACGCAGTACCTGAAGCACTGTGCTTGTGGAAAGGGTGTGCCCAGGCACATCAGCTGCAAACCCCAGTTGTGGAGCAGCTATGCCACCTCGCCATGGGAGGGTGAAATAAAATCTCCTCATTCTGTACTGTGGAATTCTGTGCTGCAATACTGCCTGATGTTAAACTTCAATTCTCTTTTTAGGGATTGCAAATATTCATTCTCTACACTGTCCGAACAAAAATATTCCAGACTGAAGCTTCCAAAGTGTTGAAGTCACTGTCATCATCCTTTGAGGGAGTGAAGCCATTGCCTTCGATGACCCTGCTGAGACTGCGTGTAAGGATGTACAATATGCTCAGGGCCATACCAACCCTAAATGAACGGTTTAGGCTACTGGAGCCATCTGAAGCCACTGAGGAAACATCATTCTCTTCAAAGTGACCAAACAAAGTCAAGTGCCTAACAGGACTGTTACCTGTAATGGTCTTTTCTATCCAACTCATAAGAATTGTATCTGTTTATGTTACTCTGTAGTTCTCTTAGAATATCTTCCTGAATACACACTAAGACTTGTTTATTATCAAGGGATAATGGATTTTGTAGGGGTTTTGTGTGTGTGTGTGTGTGTGTGTGTGTGTGTGTGTGTGTGTGTGTGTGTGGTTTTCACCAGACTATTATGTGAATCAAATCAAGAATCTCACACAGTGTTCAAGATGCCATTAAGTCTGCATGATACACTTTACGTCGAACTTAGAAAAAAATTTCTTTTACAATGAGGAAAAAAATTTACTTTCTAGAACAAAATGACTCCTGGTAAGCACAGGTAGTTGCTTGCATACATTATAATTTTGCCAATGAAGAATTTGGCAACCAGTTTTACCTCTAGGAAAAGCTTTTTTTGTTTGTTTGTTTAAAAAAAAAGTGTTTTGTGACCAGAATAATCAGCTCTGTAAGAAATAGAGAGATGACTTGGTAGACTGCTAAGCCTCTAGTTATTTACTGCATATGTATATATGTATATACATATATAAATATATCTTTCAATTGATATATATTATTAATGATTGCTGGGATTCAAAATGAAAGATGCAGTTATAATCACATTTATAACTTTTAGAAATGTTAGACATTCATAGAAATACAAATCCTTGAATTATGAATGGTTTACACTGGAGTGGGAATACCCCTACTTGATCTGTTCTTTAGATTTTTGATTTTGTCGTCATAAACTGGGCTTCTGATGTGAATGTATGAACTAAGGAACTACCAAATTTCATGTGAGCTTGACATAGACTTCTCATCATTCCCTAAATACTGCATTCTTTCTTTAATTTTATTTAACTTTTTAAAGGTGTATCGGCTTTTTAGCCTGCATGTGCATCTATGCACCATGTTGCATGCCGGAGGCCAGAAGAGAGGTCAGATCCCTGGGACTGGAGTTACAGTTGGAAGCAGACATGCTGGTGCTAGGAATTGAACCTGGATCCTCTGGAAGAGCATCCATGGCTCTTAAATGCAAATCCTTCTGACCATTACTCAAATAATGAGCATTCTTACAGAAATGGTTGCAAATGACAATTAGATGCCTAGGCAAGCCAAGCCAAGCTTATTTGATCTATAGTAAAAATGAGACCTTATGGGACAGTAGACAAAGTAAGGAGAAGAAAGTACAGAAGAAAAAAATCTGAAACAACAATACACTAGGAAGTATTATAGTGCTACACCCACCATATGGGCCAGGGAAAGAGAAAAATGATAAGATGTGAATTACTCAAATTTTGATCAGATGAAAATATCCCTTAGGTAAAGTTCTATAAATGTGAGAAAGAAATTGCCAAAGTACAATATTCAGCCAGATGTGGACGAGATTTCTGTTTTCCTTGGTGGCTAAAGTTTTTTCCTTTTTTCATTATCTTTGCAATATACCAAGTAAAATTCCATGTAATTCTCCTTTAAATGTGCAAGATACACATGCAATTGTGGAGACTAATTCACATGTAATTGGCCAGTAGGAGATCATTCCTTTGGTTTGAATCTTTACCCTGGTGCTAGTCAGCAGTTTCATTTGGTGACACAAATTTAACTCAAATTTAGGTTAAAGGTTAAAGGGAATTTGCTGGCTTAATTAATGTAAAGTCCAAGGGTCAAGTTGGCTTCAGATAACAGTCCTATGTTCCATTTTGCCTGGGGAAATCCTAGGTTTTGTTTATGATCCTGACTTATGTATTAGAAACAGCAGTTATTTTAAACTTTCAAGTGCCCTGGCTTGAAATGTGAAATAAATGCAGGTAGCATTAACTCCAGGCCTAGTTAGAACAAAGAATAGTAATAATGTATGAGGATTCTTTCCCCATTTTCTGTCTCTATGTGTTTTTTATCATTGTTCTCAAACATGGCTATTAATCAGTACTCCCCAGTCTTAAGATCTAACAAGAAGAGGGGTTTCATTCCTCTTGGCAAACCACAAGTCAAATCCTATTGTACTTTAATTCTCATTACTATTGCAGCAGAAAGCAGAGGTGTTTAAGATAGAGGGACTCTAAGACAGCCTATTTATTTTACGGTTCTTAAAAAGCTCAGCAAAAATGAGATCCACTGAAGACTGCCACAGAGAAGCAAAGGAAAGAGGATGATACTTCTCTTAAGCTAGAGACATAAAGAATGAGACATAAACATATGAGCTGGAGCTAAAAAAAAAAAAATACCTCATCCCAATGCTGTAGGCTGGAGAGTGAACCAGTTTTCACTAGAAAAAGGGCGGAGCAGACCCTTGGCTGCCACCTCCTCCTTCCTGTAGCTTCCCAGCACATCTTGCATTGGAGGCAATTGACAAAAAGCCAAGAGACAGGAGTTTATGGAGTCCTGTGCCACAGAGTACAGTGGGCAAAGAGAGACAAGAACTAGAGGATAAACAGGCCCAGAGCTGGTCCTACCCAGAACATGTGCATTGTGTTAGACAGTGTGGGTGTAGCCTGGGTCAAGTATTCACTGTGAAGGAGATATTAGGGGTTTTTTTAATGAATGCTTATTAAGCACCCTGAAGAATGGACAATTAAATCACAGAAAGGATGCTGACAGCAATATTTAGAGGTCTACATCTGACAAAACACAAATGTCTTCTGGGAAGTGAACCAGTCTAGGTCTGGTCAGTCATCTTCCTTGTCTGAACTATGTTTGAATGGGATCATCCATAGGGAGAATAGGATAAGAGTAATTACAGGAATATGAAGTGTGACTTAAAGAAAATAAAATTTGTAATAAATAAGACTCAGACTTGTTTTTTGTGCTGTTGTATATGAGCAGTTCCTACATTCCACATTTTATGGTTACCTTTGTGGGATATCAGTTCATTTTTTTTCTTTCAGTGTCAAGGAAAATAAATCATCCGACCTTTGGGTTTTCTTGCCTGCATCTTAACTAACAGTTGAAAGTTCACTGTTCACCTGCCAGTCAGGCTTGCTTTTTCTCTTACCTTTTCCATCTTTAAGTTTATCTTCTTTTTTTCTGTCTTGTTAGTAACAAATGGTAGTCATTCTCAAGCTCAATGCTTTATTCAGTAGAACTGGATATTGAAAGACCCGGGGAGGGAAGTCCCCTCACCCGACGCTCGGGATATCACGGCCACCCAAAAACTTGCAAGAGACCATTTTGATGCAATCACAAGAGGTTTATTTTGGGGGGGGGTAGTGCACTGAGGGCACAACTCGTATCCCATGCAGGGGTAGAGGAGCAGCGACGACAATTTGGAGGAGAGTAGAGTATTTAAACTACAACCCAAAGGGGTGAGGGGAAATACAAGTGGAAAGTACCAGCCCAGCCCATTGTTTACAACAACCCAAGGGGGGGAGGGGAAATACAGGTGGAATGTACCAGCCCATTGTTTACCATAACTGAAGGGGGTGAGGGGGAATGCAGGTAGAATGTACCAGCCCATTAGTTAGTCAGCAGGAAACATCCTACACCTGTTTTTCTCAGGAATGAATTTAATCTTACTTCACCATTGGCTTTGTGGTCAGCCGGTTCCTGAAACCCTGGGGGCCCATGATAGTCATCTGCTTTGTGGCCAGCTAGTTCCTGGAGCCCGGGGCTCATGACCCGTATGACCTACATTCTTAGTTCCACCCTTTTATGGTCCGCTAAGTTCCGGGAACCACCTGGCGGCTGGCCTGGCTCTATTGCTGACTTAGGGGGTCTTTTAATAATTATTTATTTCCTTCAGATATACTTTGAAAATGGTTGAGAAACTGGCACCCAAAACAGCAGCTGATAGATATATCAGCTTGTCAGCTACTGGGACTCTCTGTGGAGTCTCACTAATGTGCTGATCAGACAGCTTTCAGTTCCTGTCTCTAGAGACAAGGTCTACCATAATGAAGGAGCTGTAGGCCGCTGGGTTACAGTCAACTGATATAAAGTGTCCATTTTAAAAGTAGTTCATGAACACGTGAACTGTGAAATCAAACATTGCACAAAGCACCCCAGACAAACTGACTAACACGTGAGCAAAGGACCTGAATAGACATTTCCCAAAGATGCCATAGTAGCTAATATATGAAAACACCGATGAAATGGAAATCAAACCACAGTGAAATATAACTACACACCTGTTAAAGTGACCATGCCATCCTAAAAAGAGTTCTAAGAGTAAGTGTTGGCAAGGATGTGGACTGAGAATCTCTACACACTTGTTGAAGAGAGTGTGAATTAGTTCAGCCATGGTTGAACATGGCATGAATATCCCTCAAAAAGTAAAAAGAGAGATACCATAAAATCTAGCAGCCCCAGTTTTTGGTATATAGCCCAAGGGAATAAAATCAGAACCCATATAGATGTCGCTACTCCCAAGTTTGCATGGTGTTATTCATACAGAAAAGCTAATGAATCCACCTAATCATCAGTTTTTGGATGATTAAGTAAAGTAGTTTCAGCATATATGGATTTTTTTTTTTGAGTTTGTATTCGGGCAACTCATTGTAAAATAAAAATACCATAATAAAATGCATTTGATATGTCTAATGTAGCAAGCACTGTAGCCTACACAAACATGTTCAGACCACTTACATTCACTGACAGTTGGAAGAAATCATCTAGTGCAGACCTGGTTTTATAGTAAGATGTAGTTTCTTGAATGCTATATGACATACTCAACAGTATCATGCATTTACTCATGACTGTGTGGCTGAAGCCTAGCATTTTGAAACCACTGTACCACATATCACTTACCCAGGAACATATCAAATTTCATATTTGAAGTATCATTTCTACTAGATTCATATTGCTTTTGTACCATCACAAACAGATACTTAAACTGAATGATCATAAATTGAAATTTCATATATTGTTTTCTATACAGTGTGATATATTTGTGTGTGTGTGTGTGTGTGTGTGTGTGTGTGTGTGTGTGTGTGTGTGTAGAGCAGGGAGGCATGATCAGTGCTGCTACCTGTTAAAAGCTATTCCGAAGAGCCTACTGTACAGTTCCTTCTGAATTGCTCCTTCAGTGGAACTTTGCTATACGTAGATGTATGACCTTTACATTTTGTTGAACTTTGATACGCATTGTCATGAAACCATAATGTAATAATTGAGAATATCTGAACCTTGGTGGTAATAAACGAAGATTTTCCCACTAATACTCACTAGGGAGCAACAGAGAATGGACGTGTTCTAGACTAGGAATTTCGAACTGAGTTACAAGTTATGTGATTTGAGATAAGAACACAAGACATTGCAAAACAATAAGCAAGACAAGACAAACTTTGACACTAAACTACAACACTAAAATTTATGACTGTAAAGATAGGCGGAAATTATTCTTAACAAAATATTACGTCCAGTTACATAATGTGTGTGCATACTGTCCTTAAAACAAACAGTGCTAAAGGCAGAGGTATAGTCCTCTCTGTACATTGTTGCTAAATCCACAAATCTTTTCTCTCCAGATTATTCTGGTTAATGAGATCTCTGTGTTTCATCTAGATTTAATATATATGTATATATATATATGTATATACTCAAATTATATACCTATAGTCATGGTGGTATAGGAAACTGTGTCCGTTTCTAGGACTTCTTATAGATATGGGGCTATAGAAATGATAAGGAGACATGGCACAGGAACACATCCTAAAGGGAGAAGTCTGAATGAAACCAGAGCACACATTTAAGTTTTCTTCCTCGACACACTTAATCCTTCCAGTAACAAATCCCAAAACCATGTGAAAAAATAGTCTCTCAGAAGTAGTTTGTAAGAGACAGCAGCGTTGGATTATATCCCTCCCCTTGCTTTATTTTTTTTCTGTTGCTGCTTAAAGAGATTATTGGATGACTGGTTGCTGTGTACTGAAATTCCTGGCGCCCAGAACGCAAGCAGATGTGTTCAGCATGAAACACTTTCACTCAAACGCTTTAGATGCAATAAGCTGCTCTTAATAAAGAACAGTGGAAGCGTCCTTGAATTCTAATTGCTCAGACACTAGCCAGGGGCCAATCTTGGAAGCAGTCCTAAGGATTGCAATGTTCTGCCACTATGGTAGCTCTTTTGCACATGCCAAGATAACTTTTTGAAACTTTCTTTGCGCACTCAAAATGTTTTTGAGGTTTAATAATATATGTATGTTTCTTTTCATTGTCTTACAGTTTTTCTCTTGAAAATAAACCATTAACGGATATGCGTGTTCTCACTTGCAAGGCTTCTCTGCTACAAAAGGAGTGTACCTTTGTCCCAGGGTCTGACTTACATTTAGGAAGAGTGGCGGAGATATAACTCACTCTTTTCAGGCAATTTTACCTCTGTGCTTAGAAGTGTGGGTTTAATAACACCAAGCGGTCAGAAAGATAGAATAGTATTACCTGACAGCAGCGCTCTGAATCTGTACAATTATGTTTTAAATGGGATGCATTTCTTCCTAGAGAAAATGTTTTATTCCATCAGCAACTGTCTGCTTCTCAGTCTCTGAAAGCAACCGTTCAAAGGGCGATATATGCAACTATGAAAAGCAGCATTTATAGTGGCAACACTTTTTAAGCACCTCTACAAATTTCGGGGTTCAGTCTGAGGCTGGTCATTTAATAAGTGCATCCAAAGCAAACGCCTTAGGTAAAAACGAACTTAAGAGGGCGTAGGGTATGTTCAAATCTTTATCCTACAAAAGCCGTCTTGAATCCTTGGTTTTCATTTCCAAGTTTGTCTTTTTCACCCTTAAGTGCGCCCCCTAAACTCTGTGGCCTTCTTGAATGTTTGGGTACCGCCTCTCTCGGGAACTGACTCATCAGTATTACTAGCACCCTTCTGGCAAAGCGTAGGCGCCCAATAGTGAATGAATGGATGGATGTGTAGAAAGAAGGCGGGAAAGGGATTCGTTTTTTCGAAATGCGACTGACTCGCTGACTACGCCCGCTACAAACCAACAAGAACCAAGGCCGCTTGGCTCGGACGCCCATTTCCACCGGATCTCAGAACAAATTCCTCCCTGCACACTGCGCCCCGCCCACCGGAGAGGGCTAGAAAACACGCCCCGTCTGGAAAACCGGAAGTGCTGGTAATTTCCCCGCGCATGCGTGCCCGCCTCAGCTCGCACTTCCTACGCCCGGCCGTCCAGTGAAGGAGTCGGGCCGCTCACCCGACCCAGCCGGGTCTCCGCCTGCGCCACGCCTCACTCCACCGCGCATGCGTCCTGACTGGCCCATTGGCCTCGGGGCCGGGCGACAGGATAAGGTTTTGGTTTTTTTTTTCCCTTTCCTTTGCTCCCTCCCCTGCGCTTCCCACCTGCCACGTACTGGCCCGCGGCTCTCGCTAGGCCTGTTGGGTGTGTGCGATTGGCCCGGTCCGCGCAGCCTGCAGCTCCGCGACGCTCGGCGGAGGGCGGCCGGGCGAACTTCGTCCCAAGCCACCCTGCGACACTGCGGAGCCCGTGGCGGCCGAGTCAGCTGAGGCGGCGGCCTCGGCAAGCTGGTACGGGCCTCCGGGGCCCCGCGCGCAGCCTCGCTCGGAGGAGGTCGAGGTGGGGGGGTGGGACCCGGGAGGGTTGGCAGGCTTCTGGAACCTCCCAGCGGCGGGCGGGTGGGGCCGGGGCCGGTGGGAAGGGGCTGGGGTGGGGGAGGCCGCCGAGCGGCCCTGGCGCGGGGGAGCGGGGGAGGGGAGGGCACCGCGCCTGGCCTGGAGGCCGTCTGGGCCCGCTGATACCCTGTCCCTGTGCCCTCTGGCCCCAGGGCGTTGAATCCCCCGAGGCAGAGTAAAGGGGATTGAGGGGTCCTGGGTCGTTTGGTGCCTCACCTTCAAGATCCGGGCTTGGAAGGTAGGGAGGGAGTGAATCATTCAAGGCGGAGAAATGGGGGGGGCTTGAGGAGGCCTGGAGCGTTTGTGCCCAATCACCTCCAGAGTGGCGTGGACGGTGGAGCGTGGACCTCGAGGGAATCAATGAATTGGGGTCACACAAAGGACCCTCCAGTCTGTCCTACACTGTCATGCTTAGTGTCTTGTTGAGACCCTACCCATTTTTACTGATGACAGCTTCCAACTTTTGTAAGTTTGTGTCTCTGAGTCCTGTAAGAAGAGTTGTAGATACCTGATCTCAAGGATTATGCGAATTTATCTGTTCTCTCCTTTCGCTTGTGAAGAAAAAAATGCACCTTGGAGAAGTTGAGCTCGAATAGCTGTGAGAGTGGTTACCATCTTGTCACATAAGTGCATCTCATGCAGATTTTGAGGCCTCTTGCAGTTTTAGAATGATCAAAATCTGTTTTAGTCAAGAATAATCAAGGTTTTTTAATGTTTTGTTTTAAAGGGGGGGGGGAGCCGGTCGTTTGTGGCGCACGTCTTTAATCCCAGCACTCAGGAGGCAGAGGCAGGTGGATCTCTTGAGTTCAAGGCCAGCCTGGTCTACAGAGTGATTCCAGGACAGCCAAGGCTTCACAAAGAAACCTTTTCTTGGAAAACCAAAAAAAAAAGGAAACTGCTTAGAGGGTGGGTGGTTTAGAAGGTTCTGAAAGAGGGCCTTACCCAAAGGGTAAGCAAAGCTTGACTTTTGAACCTAGTGTAGGGGGCAGGCTTTATGTCCTTGGGGCACATCCGTTTATCCCAGTTAACAGAAAATTTGCTGAATGGGGGGCATGGGGTTCATGGTTGAGTCACTTTGGGACGTTGGAAGTAGTAAGAGAGCAACAAGGTAAGTCACAAAATGCTTTAGGGATCTCACCAGCAGTTCTAGGAATTAACTCTTGTTCATCTGTACCCTGTTAGAGAAGAGCAGGACCAGAGTTGACATGTGTGGTTGAGGTTTTCTCTTGGGACAGGAAATAACTGTGAAGCCTGTGTATTTACCTGAGATCACTACACAAATGGGGGACAGCTTTTAGCAAAGATTGCAGGGAGTTTTACAGTCAGTAGGAAACTGTAGAAGTGAATCTGGGCCACCCATGGCAGATGTTAAGGATGTGTAATGTGTCTCTAGGTCCACCGGAGCCAAGTACTTCCTGGTTCCATCAGAGGGCGTATTACCCAGTATCTGCTGGAACTATGTCTTACTTGGGGTGTACCTTGATATGAGGTGCCCCGTTGGCCTTGCAAAGAAGGTACTAGGAGCATGGGGTGTTTACCATCCTGTTAAAGTTACTATGTTTTAGAGCCGGGGATATAGTTGGTGTTCTGTAAATACTTCCTAAAGTCAGAGAACAACTTTGGCCAACAATTGCAGAATTGTTATAGAGATTTCAGGTTATCACAGTCCTTGTGAGAAGTCCATTATGAGACTCATAAAAAAACTGCTCTTTGCATTAAGATAAGCATGGCATCCAGACTGTAGAACATAGTTCACTTTGTTCTGCCTTGACCTTGTAGTGTTGTGTTTAATTAATGCCCCATTTCATTAAAGAGTTACTAATAAAAATGTATGTAATCTTCCCAGAGGATGGTGAAGGGGTATATTTAAGGGATAGTTAGATGTAAAGAGGAACATTTATGTGAGGGATATTGGGAGATTTATATTTAATAATCATAATATAAGTTTAGGATTCATTTAAAATTTGACAAGTTGAATAGTTTGGTGATTTGGTGAGTGAGGGTTTTCCACTTAAAGGGTGGGGTGCAGAATAATTGCAGAGAAGTTAAATGGTGGAGATTCAGTAAGTTTTAGAGAAGGAAACAGAAAGCTGCCAGTAGTGAAAGTTCAAGATTGAAAACAAAATGGCCTGTAGGAGGTTTGGGATAGCTTAAATGGCTGTCATTGGTCATTTACTTGGAACAGGTAAAAAGAGTTGATGGTAGGAACATTCTGTGTCGACAGATAAACATGTTCAGGAATTACTTGGCGTTGAGAAAATAAATATTAACCCATTATTTAATCCTAAATATGCACTTTTACAGTAATTTGAATTATTAAAGACCTTAGTGTTTAGAATTTAAGACTAAAGACATAATACAATCATGTTGAATTTCCTGAAATGAGGTAATAAGAGGAAAATAAAACCCAAGAACATAAAATTCTGTTGCAAACTAGTATTAAGTAGCTACTTATGTGGTACCAGGTATTGATTGAACCCAAAACCATATGCATGCTAAGCAAGCACTTTACCTCTGACTGATGTCCCAGTCTTTTTTGAGAGAGAGAGAGAATCTCCAGTAGCCCAGACTGATCTTGAACTTGTTTTGTAGCTGAGGTGTGGGCCTAAGCTTCTGATCCTGCCTACTCTACACTTAGTTTTCTTTCTTCTTTTTAACACAAAGACTGCATGGCTGGGGAGATGGTTGATGTTAGCAGCATGTACTAATTTTGAAGAGGACCTGAGTTCAATTTCCAGTATCCATATCAGAGGGTTCACAACCACCTATGGTTCCAGCTCCTGGTGATCCAACACTCTGGCCTCCTGGGGCACCTGCACACAATTAAAAATAAAGTGAATGTTTAAAAAAAGAAGGAGTGCAGTCTAATCATACACACCAATTGTGATTGGAAGTAATGTGGGTTGACAGGTTAATGGAGTTGTGTAGTTTGATCTTGGATAGTTGATAGAAAGCCCAGGAGAATAGTACTCATTTGTCCTTTCTCTCTGAGTTTCCAAAATAGGAAATTAGAAAAAGTACTCTTGAGATCTTATTTAGAGAAAAAGTAGGAGGTTCTAATTTCATGTTCATACATGCCTCCTCTCCCAGGTTAACATTAGAGTTCTAAATTAACAATTTTGTAGCCATTGTTTATTTGAATAACTATTAGTACAAGGCCTCTTCTACACTCTAGAATGGTAACAAACAAAAGAGGAACTTCTGTATAGTGGAAAGGACAGTAAAATTAAAATAAAAAGTCTGATAGTATTAAGTGATTGAAGAAAAATAAAGCAGGATGAGAAGATATTGATGAGGGTCATTTTAAGTTAGACTGTTAGGGAAAGCTCTAGACGATGACATATTATTAGCAATGTGGTTCCAGTGAGGACTGTGAAGAGTTCAAGCAGAGGATACAGTAAACAAAGCCTTTTGTTGGTGTAACAGATATAAGTAAGGGAAAGAAGTAGGAAGTGTAAGGTTAAATAATAGGCCAGAGGCAAGGTCATGCCAAGCTTTTCCTTTTTCTATGGGAATTCATTGGAAGGTTCCAAGGATAATAACATTAGATTTTATTTAAGAACAAACCTATGGTTTGTTGAAAATTCAGTGAAAGTGGATGGAGGTAAATAGACTATTTGAGACATTTTGAAATAAATCCGATAAAGTGTTGAATTGGACTAAGTTAATTGGATTTCCAAAATACCTTAAAGATGGTAGCAACAGGTTTGCTGCCACTTTAGATGGAAAGGGTGAGAGAAAGGAAACGGTAAAACCTTTTTTTGTTGTTGTTGTTGTGTGTTACTAGAAGAAAAGAGTTGCCACTAACAGATGTGAAACTTCAAGAGAGGCAACTTTGGGATAGAAGAAGATCCGTTTATTTTTAGACAGTGGTATTGTCAGTTAAGTACTTGAGTATATGGGTAAAATAAAACTACATATAATAGAAACTATATTAGTAATAAAATGCTTTCAGACCATTTATAACATACACCAACAATGAGAGGCACTATCTTAAGGGGAATAATTTGTTAACATTCTCATAGTTCTGCTTTCAACTTTTAATATGTTTTGTTGTTTAATCATCAAAACTATTTTCATCAGTTTTTTTCCTAGAATTGTATATATAGAGCATCCTGGAGTCCACCATGAACGGACAGTTGGACCTAAGTGGGAAGCTGATTATCAAAGCTCAACTTGGGGAAGATATCCGACGAATTCCCATTCATAATGAAGACATTACTTACGATGAATTAGTGCTAATGATGCAGCGAGTATTCAGAGGAAAACTTTTGAGTAATGATGAAGTTACAATAAAGTATAAGGATGAAGGTAAGATTTTTAAGGTAGAAGTTTATGTGTATCCTTTTGCCCATTTTTTTCAATGGACTATCTCCCCATCCTCCCAACCTTTTGAGTGACCACTTTCTTTTATTTACTATTCGTGTAGTTCATACAATTCCTTTGTATGTTAAACATGTAATTTATTTTTAGAAAGGAGTGTCTGACATCCTCACATGCATTTTACAAATACTTTTTTCTCCTGTCCAATTTTTTTTTTCGGTGTTTTTTTAAAAGTTTAATTTGTTCAGATTTTTGTTTCATAGTCTCTGTTGGCCACTACATGAGATAGCAACTTAAATAATGTGTCAACAGAGATACTCGTTCTGTGTTTCTATTGCTGTGAAGAGACACCATAACCACAGCAACACTTAAAAAGGAAAATTAATTGGGGCTAGCTTACAGTGTCAGAGGTGTAGTCCATTGTCATCAAGCCAGGAAACATGGCAGCAGGCAGGCTAGAGAAGGAGCTGAGAGTTATATGTCTTGATCCACAGGCAGCAAGGAGGAACTGTGTGCCACACTGGGTATAGTTTGAGCATGAGGCCTCAAAGCCTGCCTCCTCGGTGACAGACTTCCTCCAACAAGGCCTAACCTATTAGTGCCGCTCCTTATGGACCAAGCATTCAAACACATGAATGTATGGAGGCCATTCCTATTCAAACTACCACATTCTGTTACTGCTAGGGGATTCAAGAAAAGAAAAAAAGACTGAGATTGATTACAGAAAGTTTCACTCTTTGCATCTGTATGTTATGTTCTTTAAAATGTGTTTATGAGCAGACTCCTTGAAAACTGAACACTATTAAGCATTTATGCTGTACATATATACATAAATGGGTCTGTTTATAAAGATCTAAAAACAATTACAAAGTACCTAGTTTTGCCTGGTTTTTGACGTTTGTTCAAAATAAACATGTCTAACAAGTGTTAAAATTGGTTTAGTAGTGTGCCCCAGGATAAAACTCCCCACCTAGTTTTGTGAGACACCCTTCACTAACTGGTTACCCCCACCTCAAATATTTCCTTGGCTTTGTGAATGTTTTTGAAACATTTAGTTGATATTCTAATTACAATATTATTATTCTTAGGATCCTAAGGGATCTCAGTCTTCAGCGTGCATTATTTTATATATATTTACATAACATGTTTTTCTGGAGAAAATTTAGTATTTAATCTTTGGCGAGGTCAGTGATCTAAGTTTCACCCTGATTTACTAAAGCAGTCCTGTAAACTCTTTTCAGCTCTGTTACTGATTTATGTCACTCCACCTCAATTTGTGTTAGTATATTTATCCTCAACTCAGAGATTCACCTGTCTCTGCCTCATGAGTGCTGGGATTAAAGTTGTGCACCCCCACACCCTGCTTAACTTTGGCTACATTTTTCTCATGAGTATATGATAAATATTTGTAAGACTAGCAGCCAGAGTTGATTTATTTAAGAAAATCTTTCTTTGATGATACTTGATTCTTATGGAAGATTGTAATTGTGCTCTGTAATTTATATTTTTGTTTTTATTTTTTGTATGACCTAGTTTACTACTGATGCAAATCTGAATTTATTTTTCTTTTAAATTTCAGATGGAGATCTTATAACAATTTTTGATAGTTCTGACCTTTCCTTTGCAATTCAATGTAGTAGAATACTGAAACTGACATTATTTGGTGAGTGGCAAACTTTATAATAAATTTACTTCCTGATGTATTTTTAGTTACTTTGGCTTTTTTTCTTTTAATGACTCAGTTACATAATAATGCTTTAAAATACTTAAAATAACTTGCAGTCAGGTGAGACTTTGAGTTACTTGAAACTTTATGTATTGGTAGAAGTTTAATTCAGGCCAAACAAGATTTTTTTTTTTTTTTTTTTTTTTGAGATGAGATGTAACTTTGGAATCCCTAAGAGTACTATGACAGAATTTTGGTTTTGTTAGGTTATTTATATTTGGGAAAATTAATGTGTTATATTCTATATTTTTTGTTACCCCAAGTAGTAATGCCTTGTATGTCAGATTTAGAAGTAATTACAGGGTTCAAACTGTCTCTGAGGTCTCTAAGAACTTGTAATTATCTTTCTCCATATTAATGTTTTTACTTGTTCTCAGGGCTTAGTATATAAGTATATTATTTTGGATATTATATTTCAAGGAATAAAGGCTAACAAGGATGGGTCTTTGATATAGCTCAATAGTAGTATACTTGCCTGGCATGCACAGGGACCCAGGTTCCAGACCCAACATTGAAATAAAAATAAGCTGAAGTTACTGCTCATAAAAAGATGTAAGACAAATTTATTCTTAGATCTTATTTTGTTTTAGTTATATTTGCCACATAGAATGCTTATTAGATATAATAGGAATAATTGCAGAGTTAAAGTAGTAGCATGATTCTGATTATGTGAAAATAAAAACTAATTTGTGTACTTTGTTTAGGATTTAATTTTTTTTGAAATTGTATTATTCTGAACCTTAGTATTTTATGAAATGCAACCTTGCACTATTGATTTAGTTTTATATTTTTTTTTTCTCCAGGTAAAGAACATAAGAGTTAGTTTTGTTGTTGTTGATTATTTTTTTGTGTTTGTTTTAAATGTTAACAAAAACTATTTAAAAGTTTTAATAGAAGATACCATTTCACAGTGATTCTTTTTGGTAAAGATAAGGAAGATTAGATACTATGAGCCCTTCTTCCCAAACACAGAGAATGTGCTAGGTCAACAATTATAAGGTGTGAGAAAGAGTGTGTGTGTGTGTATGTGTGTCTGTCGGGGGGGGGGGGGGGAGAGAGAGAGAGAGAGAGAGAGTGCAGTTCAGCTTGCCTAGGAAACACTGAACCACGACAAAATAAAAACAGATGTGGATCTAGAGAGATGGCTCAGCAGTTAGGGGAGCTTGCTGCTCTTTGAGAAGACCTGAGGTTCATTTCTAGCACTCATATTTGGCAGCTAACAGTTACCTGTAATTCCAGCTCCCAGGGAATCCAATGCCCTTCTCTGGTCTGTATGGACACCAAGAGGCATACAGACGCCCGTAGATAAAATAAATATTTACAAGAAAACTGGTGAAATTTTGTGAGAATGAAAGAGCAAGTGAGCAAGAGAGAGGCAGACTGACTAAAAGAGACAGACTGAGAGAGTCTTGATTACCAAAATCTGAAACTTGGTATATTCTTGGTGGTAGTGATGAACTTTTTACTTTGCGTTATGTAAGTACTACCATTTCGTGTCTGTGGTTGTGTAGGTCCAGGATCCTAGATCTTTAGTAGGCTTCCTCTAAAAAAAAGGATATTCTAGAAATAACTCTAGCCCTTGATTCAGGAAAGATAGAGGGTATGCTGGGCTCTTGGATGTTTGGGAATAGTCCCTTGAGTATTCAGTACCATGGTCCTTACTTAGATGGACTTTTTTAAAAATTATCTATGTAGTTTTGAGTCTTTAGATCCTATATATTACCATAAAAGAGAAGAATTAAAAACAAAGGCAAAAGTTTTGTGATCTCAATCCAAGTCATAATGTTTTTTTACTGAGTGCTACTGGTGACCAGATCTATAAGATATATGATGTAGTCCATGTAAGCAAGAAGCAGTGGACATAACTGGGGGAAGATGAAAATTTCAGTAAATAGAATGTTAGTCTCCAAAATGTGTGTCAAAAGTTATTAATAACTTAAATGAAGGAATAATAGTAACAAGGCACTAAAAATTAACTTTTAAAAAGAGCTTAGTAATTATTTTTAGAAATGAAAAATAAAATTGAAAGACTTAAATGTACATTTAAAATAACCCAACAGACTTAGAGAATAGGAGATGACAAGATTGAAACATACACATTTATATTTAGAATTTTAAGGAAAAAAATGTAGTGTAAATATATTAAAACATAGCTAAAGAAATTTTCAGGCTACAAAGAAGTCAACAGAACTCTCTGGGAGAACTCTATTTTCAGAAACTGGTAGTTCAAATAGGATCAAAGATGATTGCAGACAAAGTTTGAAAATATGTGGTAAAAGCCTGGATCTTGAACATCTAGAAATGAGGAAGCACTCTTTCTGGGGAGACTTATTAGATGTTGGGAAAGGTCTAATAACATTACTTTTGATAGGCTGATCTCAGCATTGAAATCAGCCTATCAGGAGCAATCTTATTAGACCTTCCCCAACATCTCTCCATTAAGTCTAACAAAAGGATCCTTTTCTTAACAATAAATACAACAGTAAACACAATACAGTAACAATAACAATAAAAACAATAATGAAAACTAAAAGGTGTGACATACATTCTCAATGTCCAGTCCATATGTATTTGACTAGTCAACTAGGAAATACGTTCTAATACATAATCTCTCTTGATGAGTTTAAGGATCTATACCTAATTCAACTTCCATCCTAACTTATATTAACTAAATCATCTTAACCATAAAATATCCTTTTAATTCCTAGATGGCTTAAAACTTATTGTGAGGCTATAACTATGTAGCCTTCAATCACATCAGAAATCTGAGAAGGATAAATATATCTGGATAGGAAGTGTAGAGCAAGCAACTTCCAAAACTGAAATGACAGACAACTGGCTGCCTAGACACTTAGACATCTATTCACCTCAGATAAGGAAACAATTATATACAAAGTAATAAAACCACCAAAGTCCAAATAGTGAACCAGTGAGTTTGTTGGAGTGTCTTACAGGAGTATGGGTGAGGGTTATACATAGAAGTGTGAGTAAGTTAAAGGCAACTGTATCACTGAAAGCCTACTCCTGGATGGGCAGTGACTCAGGAAGGCTGGGTCCCTGGAGTTCCCTGGATAACAACTTGGAGAATCCAAGTCTCCACAGCAATCCTTACTGCTTACATAACTATGGGGATGTGGGTGGGGGCTTGTGGATAGCTGCAAACAACTATTTCAGTTTTGACAATTTATATGACATGAATACTTTTAGGTAATTTTCATATACAAAGTATTGCAAGAGAGACTAGATTTAGTCTCCTACATTAACATTAGAGAAATTGAGGACTGGGAAGATGGTTTAGTGGGTAAAGTGTTTATCATACAAGTATGAGACCTGAGTTTGAACCCACAGAACCCACATGAATTTGGGCATGCTCTTACAGTGAGATGGCAGAGACAGGAAAACCAGTAAGCTTGGTGTACACACTGGCTAACAACAAAAGAAGCCTGTCTCAAATGAGGCGGACAGTGTGACTAACACCCAAGGTTGTCCCTTGCTTCCACGCATCTATGGTGACATATGCACACCTGCACACCCAGGAAAGTGTATTCACATTCATGGGCATCATAACTGAGCACACATAGACATTGGATCTGCCCTCCTAATTATTTAAGGAACAAATGATCTCAAATTAGAAAATCATTTTAGAGAACAGTTAGTGAATATATACTAATTCATTTTCTTGGGTTCATATAACCTTAACATGAAAACCAGCCAACAAAAGTACACAACATAGATAGAAAATACTGACACATCAAGTTAAGCAAGGAATATTAAAATACACTATTGCCAAGATTTCTTATTCAAGACTGTAAGGCAGATTTAAATTAGAGAATTGAATTCTGCTTTGCTCTAGCAGGCTATAGTATTGGATTAACTCTGTAGATAAATATTCATGTCTCTATCATGTACAGAATCAGAAAACTACGTTAAAGGGACATCTCTCCTGTTATATGAAGCATCTATCTATCAGAAAAGCAAACACAATATTCCCTTAAATGAAAGAACTGTTTTTACTTTGCAGAAACATGGATGAATTAGAAATATACATCATATTAAATGAAATGAGCCATGCCCAGACAAATATTTCATGTTTTATATGTTGAATCTTAAAAAGTATACGTGTAAAAGATGAGCTGTTAAGGAATGAGGAGTCGAGGAGGGGAGATTAAATATAACTAAAGAAGCTTGTGCCTGTGTATGTATACATAACTATAATTATGTATAACATTGCACTCTTTGTTGTCAATTTGACACAAACTAGAGTTTCCTAGGAAGAGGGAACTTCAGTTGAGGAAATGCTTCCATTAGATTGGCTCATGTGTATTGTGGAAATTAATTATGCCTCTTAAAACCCTCTGGCTCCCAAGTAACAACACAGAAACTATGTTTTACTAATAAGCTGCAGGCCTTAAACTGGGCAGGTTCTGAGCTATAATAATCCTTCTACCCTTAAAACCCAGATAAATGCCCATCACTTGCCAATCTGGTAACTTCTGGGCTACTTTTGCTCAATCTGCCAGGTCCTCAGAGCAAGCTGCTCTTGGCCATGTGCTCATGGTGCATGCTATGGTGACTTCCTCCTCCCATTTTGGTCTCTACCTGCAACCCGCAGCCCAGTAACCAAAACCTCACCTATCTCTGGCTGTCAGCAACTTTTATTAACTTCTCAGGGATAATTGGAGGGAGGATTGCACAATATCATTTTGTGTACGTAAGAATCTGCTCATAGGACAGTGAGCAGATCTGTGGGGGTCAGTATTTAGCATTTGAATACATAGCAGCACCATACCAACCCCAACACATGTGCATGTCTGGGTCATTTTCTTAATGATTCATGTGGAAAGTCCTAGGTTACTGTGCGTGTTACTGTGCCTGGGTAGTTGGGTCTGTATAAGAAAGCAAGCTAGGCAGGCCAAGAACAGTTAGTATCAGTGTTCTCCATGGTCTGTTTTAGTCTCTGCCTCTAGGTTCTTGCCTTTAGTTCCTGCATTAACTTTGCTCAGTGATGGAGTGTGACCTAGGAGTTGTAAGATGAAGTAAAATTTGGCTTTGGGCAGAGTTTTACTAGAGCCACAGACAAGGCAAATGTGCAACTGTTCTAGGAAATATGTAACATTTTGTTGAAAATTATAAAGTAGGAGACTAGATTCTGAGAAGAGATAGCTTGAGAGATTTAATTTTGTCTGATGATCAGGTGGAAGTAAGGAAAAGTGTTATGATTTAACAAAATCGAGTGTTTATCAACTTCATCTTTTTACACGTTTGAAATCCAAACATTTTTCTAGTAATAATACATAATTACGACATAGGGAATTGAAACTTTGATTGAGTATGATGGGAAGTATGGTGCTTATAGTCACAGATGAGTTAGGTGATAGTGGATTTCGGCAGTGCTAGGAGTGTAACAGGGATCTGAAGATTCTGGTGGGATATATCAGTGTGCTCCAGAAAAAGTTACCAAGAACACACCTAGAGTTGAACAGCATTTGTGCTATTTCCTGACCGCAGTGATGGAGAACTAACACCCAGAAAAAGTGTTCCAGAATCTGTTAGGAAGGGTATTTTGGGGAGGGCTTGAGCTTGTGTTAGGTGATTTGTGGGCACTATTCAAAAACGGGGCTTTACTGTGGATGGAATATTGTCAGGAAGTGGGGCTGGTTTTATAATTACCTTACCAAATGTAAGTTATGTAGAAGGTGAGAAGAATGGATTGAGGTTGAAGCTACAATTGCTTAAAGCAGTAGTAATTATGAAGATCAGCCATGATAAAGGGATATTTTGTCAGTTTGACTAGTGTTTTGGCATGATTATGAAGTGGTCTTGTTTAAGTCTTGACTTAATCATGATTACTGAGTGAGTTTTTCTGATGTTGATGTTCTTTGAAAATGTTCATGTTCAAGAGGACATTACAGCCTACCTGTGAATAACATGCTAGATTTTAGCAGTACCAAGGCCTATCTTGTGGAGGTGCTTTTCATCTCCAGTCTTGAAAAATCAGTAATCCCAGTGAAAGACAATGATTAGTTGATGTGGATATATTGTATCAATTAATTGGGGTTGTGAGATTGTAGTGAGTTTCCTAAGAACTGAGAATGTGTGAATTACCAGTGGATTGTCTTCTAAAAGCATCTGTTTATGTCTTGATGTTTGAAATATGTTTAATTAGGAATATCCAAGTCCTGTTGTTTCCACATAATCTCCTAATTAGGTGCATCAGGAACTTATTATACATACACACTGGCAATGGATAAAGCATTTTAGTCTGGACTAATTTTGAACACCTATCTTGGAGTTGGTATTTAGAACCCTTTTATTTTTAACAGTAAACTCAATGATGACAGTACTTTTTGCTGAATATATGTTTCTTTTTTCAGTCCATTTAAAGTCATTTTGAGAGAATGGGTAGAGTAATTAAATGAGATAATGTTGTCTTCCTTTTAAAATACCCCAATAATAATTAAGTAATTGACTTATAGCTTTACATAGTACCTCTAGAAGCCGTGGATTTGAAAGACAATGTTGATTCATAAGATCTGAATAATTTGTTAATAGATTACTTTTTTGTTTTTGAGATAAGGTAGTCTTGACTGGCCTAGGGTTCCAATGTAATCCATGCTGGTATTGAACTCACATTCTACCTGTGTCTACCTCCAAGTGCTGGGATCACCACACCTGTCTTGATAGATTACTTTTGGGAGCAACTGTTTGTTTCTTAAGTCAGATAGTGGCAAGATAGATAACAGATCCATTGATCATATTTGTCTTAACATTTATGTAGAGAATAATGCCCTTTTTATAATTTCAAGATTATTACATAGTATAAAATTGGAAAGTTACATAATTTTTTATTAAAATAACTTCAATTCAGTTTGGTAATTTTCATGAAAATAGAGCTTTCCAGTATTTAGTACCAGTACCTGAGAGGCAGACCAATCTCTGCAGCCTGGACAACATAGCAACAGAGGAACTTCCAGACTAGCCAGAGCTTCATAGTACAACTTTATATCTTGTTTGATTTTTTTTTTTTTGATGTTGTTGTTTTGTTATTTTTTTTTT
Organism: Lophiomys imhausi; assembly: GCA_907164525.1. Classification (NCBI taxonomy): domain Eukaryota; kingdom Metazoa; phylum Chordata; class Mammalia; order Rodentia; family Muridae; genus Lophiomys; species Lophiomys imhausi. The sequence goes on from CAJQZJ010032464.1 coordinate 7,012,453, forward strand.
TTGGTTTTTTGAAACAGGGTTTCTCTGTATCCCTGACTGTCCTGGACTCTGCAGAGCAGGCTAGTCTTGAATTCACAGAGATCCACCTGCTTCTGCCTCCCGAGTGCTAGTTAACTTCTAACATTTTAAAACTAAATACTATTAGGGGATAGGGAGATGGCTCATTTAGTAAGGTTCCTGGTGTACAACCCTGAGGACCTGAGTTCTGATCTGTAAACACTTGAAAAGCCAGGCATGGTGACATGTCTGTAACTCCAGTACTGGGGTAGAAAGAGACAGGCCGATCCAGGACTTTGTTGGCCAGCCACTAGCCAGCTGTTGAGAAGCAGGTTCAGTGAGAGAGTTGTCTCCAAAAGTGAGACTTTTAAGCCATAGAGGAAAACATTATCAGTCCAAGCCTCCATGGGAGCACTCACCAGCATGCATACTCCACACATAAGTTGAATGAATGGCAGCAAAACTGCTTGTGATTCTGCTGTTCATTTATTTCTTCTTAGTGCATATTATTTTAATGGTAAACTTACTTCTAGTTTCATGTCCTAAATTTAAGCAAATTAATGATTCTGTTTTAGTTAATGGCCAGCCAAGACCCCTTGAATCAAGTCAGGTGAAATATCTTCGTCGAGAACTGATAGAACTTCGAAATAAAGTGAATCGCTTGTTGGATAGCCTAGAGCCACCTGGAGAACCAGGACCTTCTACCAGTATTCCTGAAAATGGTAAACTGTGAATTTATCTTATTCTGTTCTGATGAATTCTTCTATCGTTTTTATGGAGAGAGAGAGAGTGTGTGTGATGATTATTTGATAGGAGTAAGATGAGATCCTAATATCTTTATTATTCTTGCTACTGCTTTTATACATGTCAGCATTCCCACAACTGTTTGTTAAGATTACTGTGAAGCTGCATTATACCACTGCTTGGATTGGATCATAGAGCTATAGGAAGACAGGGCCTGGAATCCCATTTTTAAAGTACTCTCTAGGGCTGGGGAGGTAATTTGGTGGTAGAGTACTTGCTTGACATGTGCAGTGCTCTGGCTTCAGTCCCCAGTACAGAATAATAATAAATAAATAACAAATGAGTGCACACGTGAGTACATAAGTAAGCAGTACTTTTGTGATGATTTCTTTACAGTTAGTCTCAGGCTCCAGAGCTTGTATAGTAGGCCGCTTTTCAAACCCTTCTGACTCATGAATTGTTATTAGTGTGATGATTAATGAATCTTAAGAATCGAATTTATTATGATTTTATGTAGTAAAAACTAAGTTTCAGGTACAAAATAATTTTAGATTAGTACTTTAAAATAGTATATTAAAGTTTATTTTAAACAATTATTAATAATATGCAAAGGAAAAACTTTTTCATTTTACTGATGGCATGTACTATTTAGAAATAGGAAAGATAATCTAAGACTTATTGACACATTTGGAACTGATATAGTTTAGGCACCAAAATGTATTTTAAAATATAGACTGAAGTTAGAAACATATTTCTTAGATTGAAAGTATATATTTTTTAAGAAAACATTCAACTTTTGTCTAGTATTGTTAACTATTTCATGTAAAATGATTTTGTAAATGGCTGCTCATAATTTTTAAAAATTTAAAACTCACAAATTTTAAATGTTTAAAATATAAACTTTTTTTTGAGTCAGGCTGGCTAGCTTCATGTAAGGGTCATGAGAATTTCTGTGGAAAAGTAGACTCTTGAAAGCCTTAGATTCAGATATTCTGTTTTTTGCTCCTACATAATTTTGAAAGTTTGCTTTTCTCTATTTCTTTTCTGTGTCCTCTGTCTCTTCTTCCTTTGAGGATCAGACCCAGAGTGTTAGATGTGCTACTGAGTTATAGACCCAACCCCTTCATTTACTTTTTAATATTTGGTTAGGTTTTAAATAAAACTGTTTTCTATGATTTCCTTCTAGCCATTTGGAATTGTATTGATGGTAAATGCTCAATAAATATTTGCTGGTGACTTATTAATTTTTAATCTCACCTCTATTTCAGAATATGGTGACATTTACTGAAATACTTTGTGATCTTGGACACGTTTATGATGAAGGCGTTTGTTTCAGATTAAAACAGTTTGCTTTTTCTGAACTTTGCCATTTTTGGGTTGTTTTTTGTGTACATATTTGTGAATAGGTGGCTGCACATGCAGTTGTAGCATGTGTGTGCATGTTCCATCTGGAGGTCAGAAGACAACCTGGGTTGTCATTCTACAGGTGCCTTACACCTGTTTTATGACAGGGTCTCTGAGTGGCCTGGAACTTCACCAAGTAGGCTAGTCTTAGCTTGCCAGTGAACTTCCAGTAATCTGCTTGTTTCTGCCTCCCATCTTGCCATTTCTGGGACTACAGGATGTGGTCTAGCCAGCTTTTTACTTGGATTTTGAGAGTTCAAAACTCAGGTCCTCTTGAATACAAAGCAAGTCATGGTCATGATGTCTCTTTACAGCAGTAGAACAGTAACTAAGACACAAAGACATAGTACAAATATATCTATCAAAGTAGACCTAAAACTAATAAATCCATGATTCCAAGTTCACTTTTAAGAATCACCTTAAGTTAGGAACATGTCCATTTATACTTTGTCAACTTGTATATTATGAGACTGATGCGCTGCCTACTGCACTAAGGAGGCAAGTAAACTTGTATATTATTTTGAAGTACATTCCAAACATTTTTTCTACAAGTATTTTAACAGCTAATACATATTTAAGATAAGAGCAAACTTATGTTATTATTTTACTGATGATTAGGAATTTTGGCTGGGTTGGTGCGTATGTTAATAGTAGAGGAATAGACAAAAGGTAAGAATTGAGATTCTAAATTTAGGCAAGATTTCTGTTGTTTTATCAAATAAAACATTCATTAGTATAACTGCTTCCTGAGTGTCTTATATATGTTTGTAGGTCATTGGGTGTGGGCTAGATAAATAGCTCAGTTGGTAAAGTACTTGGCATAGGGTCTGTGTTCAGTCCCCAGAACCCCTATGAAAAAAATGTCTGTTATGATGATGTGTGTTTGTAATCCCACACCGTAGAGGTGAAAGTGATAGACCATATAGCCTACTTGGTGAATTCCAGGCCATTTAGAGACCCTATCTCAAAAAGCAAACTGGACATGGTCCTGGAAATTGTCTTCTGATCTCCATATGCACACGAGCACGCGTGCGTTTGCATACACGCGCACACACACACCAGTTAGGGTTATTGCTGTGATGAAACACCATGACCAAAAGCAAACTTGAGGAAGAAAGGGTGTGTTTGGCTTATACATCCTGAATCATAGTTCATTGGTAGAATCCAAGGCAGGAACTCAAACCAGGCAGGAATCTGGAAGCAGGAGTGATGTAGAGGATATGGAGGAAGGAATGCTGCTTACTGTCTTACTGCTCATGGCTTGCTCAACCTTCTTTTCGATCCCAGGACACAATGGGCTGGGCCCACCCACACCAGTCACTAATTAAAGAAAATGCCTTACAGGCTTGCCTACAGCCAGATCTTAGGGAGGCAGTCTTTCAGCTGAGGCTCCCCCTTCTCAGGTGACTATAGCTTGTGTGGAGTTGACATAAAAACTAGCCAGCTCAGGCTCCAGAAAAAAGTAACATGTAAAGTGATTGTGTTTGTCCAGGAGCTTTTTAAATAGCAATAACAATAGTAATAATGTTTTGTTTTCTTCTCTCATTGTTCTTTTCTTTTGCTTTTGAGACAGTCTTGCTGTGTAGCTCAGGCTGGCTTAGAACTCTCGATCCTCCGTCTTAACTTCCTGATTGCCAGGATTGGAGGCATGTGCCACTCTATGTACTCAGCTTAATCCAGAATTTCTATAAAGGGGAATGGGGAGAGATAATAGTTCTTTCTGTAAAGCTGCTCTTTATCTTGTATTTCCTTTTACCCATTTTTCCCTGAAGCATAAACACATATAAAGAAGAAAGTAAAACAGTATCTAGTTCTATATTCACAAATTCTTACTGTAACATCCCTGACAGTATTTATACATGTGTATATTTTCTTGTCTTTTGTATGCCTTTTTTAATACAGATAAACTTGTTTATTCCTATATTATAGATACTGTAGATGGTAGGGAAGAAAAGCCCGCTGCTTCTGATTCTTCTGGAAAACAGTCTACTCAGGTTATGGCAGCAAGCATGTCAGCTTTTGATCCTCTGAAAAACCAAGATGAAATCAACAAGAATGTCATATCAGCATTTGGATTAACAGATGACCAGGTTTCAGGTAAGTCAGTTCCCTTTTCCCTCTCATCCTGTATCTCTCCCCTCTTTCTCATATATGAGGAAATATTACGCCTTAAGGGTTCAGCCAGTTTTTTTTCTTTTATGTATTTGAATTTCTGTAAAATGGGGAAATGCAAACCCCAAAGGAGATTTGTTTTGCCCTTTCCAGTCCATAGCACTCTGTACCTTTAAAGAGTAACCACTATTGTCTTCAGCTCAATTTTATTAAGAGAAGTATTTTCAGATTTCTTTTTAAAAAAAGAACTGTTTTATAAAAAACAATTTTTCAAATATGTGAGTGGGACTTAAATTGTATTTGATAGGTATTGATATTTATTCTTAGGAAATTTAAAATTAAACAGATTTCTGGTTAATTGGTTTTATATGAATAAGTTTTTAGTTTTAAAGCAGTACTTGTGATTTATTCTTGTCTCTTACTTTTTTGGTTATCACTTTGTCAGCATTATTCCTGTTTTTCTTTGGGGAGCCTAATCACACATTCATTGCAGAACATGTCATGTTTTTATCAGTGCTTTCTCATCTTACAGTATGTGTCATATTTCCTAGTTTCCATCTTACAGGTCTTCATTGTTAAATGAGCATTTTTGGTAGTGTATCTTACTGACTTGTGATTTTTTATGTTTTTACTCTTTTTTTTCTGAGAGCTTTGTTATTGCCCTTCTAGCAGATTCTTAATCTATATAGACTTAAACAACTGGAGGGTAGGAGCTGGTATCTCTGGCTTTTTGTTTCTTTTTCAGCAGAGGATGCACCTTCCCTCCCTCCCTCCCTTTTCTTCTTCCCTTCCTTCCTCTTTTTTTTTTTTTGTCTGAGCTCTCTCAGAATAACCTCCATTCCCTAAATAAATTAGTGGCTAAGGATTTGCACAGAGTTTATAATTATTTTAGTGCAAGGAATTACCCCTTCAATGACAGGGAGTATCACCCTTCATTTCCAGCTCCTTGTCAACCATAAAGTTGTTCACATGGTTTTATTGCCTTTGAAGCTACAGAGGTCAAGTCTTGAAATTATTAATTCATTGTATTTCTACTGGGGAAAACTCTTTTCTTGTTTCTGTAAGTTTTGATTGGCTAGCAGTTATTTTAAATAATTGTTTTTTTCTGCTTTGTTCAAGTTTTTGCTACGTGGGGAAGAGTTTACTTGAACCATTTATTTTGCAGTTTTTAGCAATTGAAGATAGAGAATTTATTTGGTCTGTTCATTTTTATTTTAACTTTCGTGGGATTATTCACTGAAGAGAATTGTGTTAGTTGTTGAGACATATGAATATGTGACTTGTTCTTGACAAAAGTAACAAATGGTACATCTGAAAAACATGAACGAATATCTCAGCTACTTCAGGAAATCCTATATAAAAGCCAGCCTTGAGACTTGAAGTGAATGTCTTATGTTGGAACCGAATGTGGTGATTGTGATTTCTATTATTTGAAGACCATTTTTTCATGTGGATTTGTACACTTAGGTGTCTTCACATGGACAACCACCAGAATACTTTAATTCAGGTGTGATATGGTTAGGGGAAGAAATACCACAATAATGTAGACGTGAAAAGAATGAAATGTAAAAAGAAAGAAAGAAACAGGATAAACAACAGTAAGCAGCTATGCACAAGAAAGAAAAGAAGAGCCAACCACTCAATAGTATACTATCTGCTCTAGAGGAAGTGCGCGTTCGCACGTGTGTGAGTGTGTGTATACAAATAAAGTGGTAAACCAGTTAGTCATACATTTTAAACTGGTAATCAGCATACCTCTTATAACTTACCATAGATTCTCATTAGTACTTGACGGTTAGCAGACAATCCATATGCCTAAAATGATGGTATGTTAGCTTTGTCTTACAGTGTTCAAAATGTCTGAGAAAATAACTTAGGGCAGTGAGTGGTTCTCAACTTGTGGGTTGCAACCCCTTTGGAGGTTGTGTATCAGAGATCCTACATACCAGATATTTACTTTACAATTCATAACTAGCAAAATTATAGTTATGAAGTATATAGCAATGAAACAATTTTATGACTGGAGGAAATCACAACATGAGGAACTGTATTGAAGGGTCAGAGCATTAGGAAGGTTGAGAACTACTGACTTAAGGGAAAGGGATGTATTTTGTGTCATGGTCTCAGAAATCTCAGTTCATGATCCATTGGCTCCATTAGCTTGGTCCTGAAACAAGGCAATGCATCATAGGGGCTGAGTGTGTATAAGAGGCGGCTTTTTACTCTAGGTGGTCAGGAAACAAATGAACAAGTGAAAAGGCCTAAGGACAAGATACATTCTTAAAGAACATACTCCTTTATTTTTCACCTTCTAGTAGCCCATCCCAGTTCATCAGTGGGATAACCTAGTTATAAAATCCAAGCACTGTTTCAGACACTTCTCAAAAGTCCATCAGCCTTAGTACTTGGTCTTTAGTGATATTTTAGATTTAAACCATGATAAATTCTGAGGACATGCCACTGGAACAGTTAGAGACTGCTTTCAGGGAAAGCCTGCTAATAATAGTGTTTAAATCAGGCTTTCCAAGTGGTATTTGCTTTTAGAAGATTTTTCTGTAAGCTCACTTTAATTCATTTCCAAGTAATCTTGAGGTCAGAATTAGTGTGCCTTTTACATAATTGGAAAAGCTGTGGCACAGAAAGAGATTCAGTAACACATCAAAGTCAGCAGCCATTGTTAGCTCTGGCGGTGCAACCTAAGTGATTTAGTTCCAAAAACTAATCCCTCTTCTGTGTTGCTAAAATAACTTGAAGCAGTAAGCTATCTGTAGTTTATCTTCAAAATATACTTGTCACAGTATTAGAACTATATAGAAAAATCTAGATTCTCTGTACTTGTTTGTGTGTTTTTCTTATCCTGGCAGAGTTTGATTAACTACATATGTTAAGTAGAGTCCTAGGCTTTATGAAGCAGAAGAGCATGGCCAAAGTTCTGTGTAAAAATGTCTACAAAGTAGAAATCAGTGTGGCTTATAAAAAGAAGTAAGCCATAGGTAAATCCATTAGGGAATGAAGTGTTAATAAGTCAAAAGGTTTATTAAGATAACTAGGTTTTAAAGAATGTCATACATGTATATGACTTGTAATTAATCATAGAGTGGAGGAATTACGATAAATTAAGTAGAGGCCAAAAGAAGGATTAGCTATCTATCCTGTGGTACTGTGGCGTTATGGAGTAGGTCATTTTAACTCAGAGGAACGTGTAAGAAGACAAGTGAGAAATGTTTGGATCCCTGAAAATAACCAGGGAGGTTAAATTGAATTTACAGACAGTAGAGGTCTGGGTAAGAAAGAGCGCTGGTTTTGGTTGACTGTAGCTAGGAGTTTTGATTTTGACATGGGGAGGTTAGGGCTGAGGAATTTATTTAGCATTTCACACACTGTAGGGAAGGATTTCCAGTTTTGACTTTGGATCCATGTGAAAATATAAAGCACATAAAGTTAGTGTGTTCTTGGTGATGTGGTTGTTTCATAGTGATTTTATTTTTATTGCCATTAACCTGAGCTTTTAATTGTGCTTATTAGGGAAAGGCCTTGTCAGAGTAATTAATTGGCTTTTTATGACCATCTAGGGCCACCCAGTGCTCCTGCAGAAGACCGTTCAGGCACTCCTGACAGCATTGCTTCTTCCTCCTCAGCAGCACACCCAGCAGCAGTTCAGCCACAGCAACCTCCATATACAGGAGCTCAAACACAAGCAGGTCAGATTGAAGGTAAAATAGCGTCAGAGCCCATATGTGGGAAGGTACATGTGCAGAAGTATTTATTGAGGCATTATTGGTAATGACAGTCCATTTACATAGATAGTCCCACTATCTACACGAATGTGAAATAGTTTTATTTACTGACATAGTGTGATTTAGTGTCATAGAACCAACTAATATATTGGGTATTTTTCTGATTGAAAAGAAGAAAAAAGGGATAAAGATGTTTTAAATGAATACAAACAAGTGAAAGATGGGGAAAGAAATGACTATACTCTCCCATCCAAAAACTACATTTTCTGTCACTTAAAAAGCTCTTAAATAGAGACGATGAAGCATAATTTTTGTTAATGTAAATTGTTTATTTGGTTATCAGTGCATTTCATTTTTTTTCTCTTCAAATTATGTGTCCTCAGTAAGCAATTTAATCTCAGGGTTTTGATATTTTTTTACTGATCAAAAAAATGTGAGAATTGGACTAAATCAGTAGTTTCAGAAGTACCTCATTAATCCTGACTGAAATTGAAAGCCTCAGTATGTAAAAGGACTGGTTGGTATGTTTGAATGATCTCATATCAGCAATGAGGAGACTCATTGAAACACACAATTCTTCAGAGCATGACTAAGGACCTTACTGATCTCTAGGACACTCCTTGACATTATCACATTATCTCTGCTAACTGCTTGTACATGTTAGAACCTTGAAAAGTACACATTTTACTCTAAAACAGTAAATACCAAATGGCGCTCTAGAAGTTTTTACCAAGGGTCAGTTAGTGATAATGGTGACTAATAATTAATCTATCCATAGCTCTGATATAATCACTAAAGCAAGTGATTGAAGTTAATATTTACATTAAAGCAAAACCAAACTAGAGACAGCTGTAGGCTGAAATGACCTGTGACTAGAATCTTGTTCTGTGGTGATACTTTTCATGCTTGGTCACTGAATTAGTATGCATCACTGGGGACCAGTAGGTGGTATCTTGCTGCAGAGTGGTTTGATAAGAATTCTTATGTTGGCCAGGCAGTGGTGGCGCATGCCTTTAATCCCAGCACTTGGGAGGCAGAGGCAGGCGGATCTTTGCGAGTTCGAGGCCAGCCTGGTCTACAAAGTGAGTCCAGGACAGCCAGGGCTACACAGAGAAACCCTGTCTTGAAAAACCAAAAAAGAGAAAATGGGAACTGTCCAGGCAGCCACAGGTATGTCATTCTTAGTTTGGGAAGCTGCAGGCCCTGTACTTCCTATAAAATCAGATATATTTATACCTCTCAGGTCTCTGAGGTGGTTGAAGAACAGATAGCTAGAGTCTCATAATTAAATTTTGAGTTGTTTAGGAGTCAAGAGAGTGTTATAGATTTAAGAAGATACTTTTAAAATTGTGTTGCAAGTTAGTATGAATGTTGAGTCAGATATAGACCTTTAAACTCATGGAGATGTTTAGATAGTAGAATGTTAAAGTCAGGTACCAAATACATATGGACTGGTCATTGGGAATGTACGTTAAGCCATATAACCCTCATAACTGTGACCTAATTACCTCTGTTGTACTGTATTGTATTTGTTATTATAAGAGAAAGAGCCATTTGTTGGACTGAAAGGGGAAACTGTAGGGGGAAATAAGATATACCTTAAACTTAAAAGAAAAAAAAAAGGGAAGAGAATGGGGGGTTGAGGGTGGGAGGGTGGGACTGGAGGGGGAATAGGGAGGGGACTGCGATTGAGATGTAACTTGAAGAAATAAAAAATAAAGGAAAAAAAAAAAGAAAAAAAATGACTGTGTTACCAAATTAAAAAAAAAGAATATGTATATTTGATGATTAATATTCATGAACTCAAAAAGACAAAAAACAAAAACAAAAAAACCCCAAAATATTCATAAACTCCCACAATGATCTATTGTGGGATCTATTACAGTTATCTGTTCATGTTGATACTGACCTAAAGATGTATGTCTAATCACATGTCTTTGCTAACTTTGTTAAGCTGTAGCTATTTGGAGAAACTGAGTCATATAAAAAGTTGTGGTATTTTGTAAAAGTACACTGTAAAAGGGTCAGGAAAATGAGGTTCCCAGTTTCTCTATGGACTGTATCAATGGTTTAAAGTTTATTTTGATGCTAATAGAGCTTCAATTCAAAATTATAATTTTTAAGGCTCAAATTCTTAACAGGGATAAATTGTGAAATTCTAATCTTATGAGAGTTACTAATTTATTAAAAACTGTTAAAGATTAAAAAAAAGAAGAAGAAGAATTCTTATGTTAAAATGACTTCCTGCTGATTTGGGACGTAGTAATGTTAAGTCTTTTCTCTACCAACTTTACTATTACTCTGTATCAAAAATACAGCAGTCAGAACTAAAACAAACTAGAACTGAAGTGGATATGGGTTCAGGCAGGAGGCAGAAGCAGAATGCAAAGTTTGGATAGACAGAGTGTAATAGCTGTGTCAGGTAAACTAAAGCCCATTGTAGCACTAGTGTAGGTTACTATTTAAAAGGAGAATTGTACAAAATAAGGTTAGTAGGCAGAAATGAGATGTAATGCATGCTTAGCAGAAATTCACACTGTCTTTTGAAGGTTTAATTGTCAATTTTTCAAATATGTTAAATTAAGAATGTAAAAAATTATATAGTGAAAATGGTCTTCCACCTGTGTTCTCTAGCAACCATATACCCTTTTCCAGCATCATCAAATTAATACTGTTGATGCATTTACTTTGGAGAAAAGTGCTATGAATCATCAGAGAGGTATTGCTAATGTATGTCCCTTTTCTCTGATTACTTACCTGATGGCATATAGTTTTGAAAATGCACTTTCTGTAATTTATGAAGGAGTAACCACTAGAGTGGCATCATATAAATACTTGCTGCCAGCTAACATTCTTAGCAGTTATGTATAGCAGAGCAAGCAATCACCTTCTTATTCAGTCTTGTCTTCATAGACATTTAAAGGATAACAGGTATATTGTATATATTATTCAATGTGCTTACATTAAATTGGAAGGGAATATAAAGATGGCTTAAAATATTTCTCTGCCAAGTTAAACCATCCTCTTTGTAATTTCTTTCTTAGGTCAGATGTACCAACAATACCAGCAGCAGGCTGGCTATGGTGCACAGCAGCCTCAGGCCCCTCCTCAGCAGTACGGTATTCAGTATTCAGGTGAGCAGGTGTTGAAAGGGAGTTAATTTTAAATTCTTCCTCCTAAGTACTTGACTTATAACACATTGTCATAATGAGTGTGAAGTACATATTAGGGGAAACAATATTTATATTTAAATTGTTTTTTTTATCAAATCAGCATTTTATTTTTCAGTGAGTAAATATGACATAATTATAGAGGTGATTCTGCAGTAATCTGTAGTGTAAAAATGTTTTACTACAAAGCTGTCTTTAACATTAATAATCCAACCTTTAGATAACTTCAAATTGAGAAAAATCAGATTTTTCTCTATCTGTACCACTCAAAATTCTAGGGTACTCTTGATATTTGTAGGTATAGTAATAATTTCCCCACACATGCAGAAGTGAACTTAGAAAAACTAAATTATTTTAGGTATTTAAGCCTGTTGGAAATACACTAGAGTACCAAAAATAAAACTATTTATAGAGTGGAAGTCAGGCAACTGAGAACATTTAGATGTTTTAACGGTGCTGTCAGAAGTGAGGCAACAGTCATCATCTGATCAGAGGGTCAGCACACACATGTCTGCAGCAGCTGAGCAGCCTTCAGCTGGGTCCCATTCCCACAGAAGGACTATTTTGTTTTAGTTTTACCATCTGTCCACTGAAGATTACCTGTATTTGTTATTCCTTTGGTGTAGTTTTGGTTATAATTTAGGTACTTTTTCTAGTTATATCAGAGTGTCTACCTTGTTGTATAGTCAAAGATTAACATCTATAAATTGAATCTTAAAATTCTATTTTTGGAGTTTGGGTTATTAACTAGAGGATAAGAGTATAGCTCAGCAGGTTACAGATACATAGTAATAGACTATATAGCAGATACAACTACAGTGTAAATCTACTGCCTAGTTTTGTCTCCTAAGTGCTGGGATTTAAGGCATGAGCCACCATGCCCGGCTTACTGCCTAGTTTTGTAAAGGAAGCTTTATTAGGCACTTCCACCCTATATGTTTCTCAGTTGTCCTTGCTGCTGTTGCTATTGGACTTTGGCACTATACTGTTAGTGGAGTGAGTAGTTGCAACCATGAAAGTAGTAGTGTGGCCCACAAAACCTAAAATATTTATTAGCTGGCTCTTGATAGGAAAAGAGGTCGAACTGTCATCTTTTATTGGTGCAGACAGTTGCTGATTGCTGACCTAGACTACATAATTTTGTCAGTAATCAGGTTTGGTATATTTTTACACATGCAATGATTTTGTTTGGATTGTTTACTGTAGAGTGATTTTACCTTACAGTTGCTTAGATCTAATTGTAAAAAACAGATGGAGTGAATTTAAAAGGAATATCATTTTTAGCATGTTAATTTTAAATTAATAAGTCCGTGGTACAAATTATATAACACATAGAAACAGTAGGCTTCTAGAGCTGAAGAGATAATGTCATCATTTGATGTAGACATGCTCGCGACTCCCATTGTGCTTCAGGACCTCCTGAGGAGCTTCCAGCCTTGGGCCCTATTTCAATAGACTTTGGTTTGCTTTGCAGTGGTACTTAGACTTTGGTATTTTAAAAGCATTATAGGTCATGTAACTCTAGAGTGAGGACCACTGATCTTGTCCTACTCACTCGTTTTATGAGTTTTCAAGACATGAAAATAGGGAGGTAGCTGAAACTTGACTTTTTATGTTCTCCAGTCCAGAGTGCTCACTGTCTTAGGTTTACTTGTGACTATTGATTGATTTAGAAATATCTATAATCTATTTTCTTGCAATTTGTGATACTCTTCACTTGACAATACTCATTTTGGGAGTTTTGCGGGTTGCAGCAATTGAGATAAATAAAGAAGTATTCCTACAGTAATGCCCAGTAGATTACTACTGAAATGGCATCATTACCACTTACTGCTGTTTCCTCTCCTGAGCAATAATTAAAACTCTAGGTGCTTCCCAGTTCAATTTAAAAGCAGTTTAGATTTCAGTTGCAGAATGAAAAGATAGTTATTTTTGTTTTCCTTTCAAATGGGATAGTTACTTTCAATATAAAGGTGTTCCCCAAAACGTGAAAGTTTTTGTGGGGGCTGGCAAGTTGGCTCGGAGGTTACGAGTACTTGCTGTAGCAGCTGAGCTCAGTTTCTAGCACCCATGTTAATGGCAGCTCATAACCATCAGAAATTTCCATGCCCGCCCTCTTATGTCCTCCACACATGTGTGCATGCACACACATACAATATTTTGAGCTTTGCATAGAAGATAGGAGAAATTACATTGCATTCAAGATCTTACACATTTCTTTTAGTTGAGTATTCAATGCTACCATGAGTGAAATGCTTTAGATACTTGATACCTAAGCTTTCTCTTCGAAGTTTTAGGGTCTTCACTGAGTAAAATTTAATAGTTTTCAAATTGCCTCTGTGTTTCTGATCTTTCTAGTCCTATTTCCTGGACTTTGAGAGCTATGGAAATAGTCAACTAATTAATTACTCTGCATGGAGACTTGGTAGTGGTGCTGGTTGGTAGTGACAATGACCAATCTCTGATACTTTTGGTTTGCCAGTTTTCCCTCTGACCTTTTCCAGTTTTGTTCATAAAGGTTTCTTTCATAAGTAAATTTTGAACCCAGGTTCAAGGTGAGTTCAGAATATACTCAAATTCATTCAATCCTTTTTTGTTTTCCTAAATGCAGGGTTGTACATATTTTAATAATTGTCTTATGTATCTGGTATTTAATGCTGACAGGATTCCAGTCAATGGAGAGGTTTCATTGCAAGTAGCTGCAGGTGTGTTTCATGGTAGAGATAAAAGTTTTCAGTGAAGCGGATTTATATTTAATTATATTCTAGTAAATAATGAATATAGATGTTGATTTTGTGGGGCAACATGGTATGTTTTTTGTTTGTTATGCTATACTAAGTCAAAATTTGAATTGTAAAGGCAAAAGTATCAGATACCAAATATAAAAGATTTAAGAATTGTAAAAATGGTACTTAGTAACTATTATAGTGAATAAACTTTAAAGCACTTCATTTATATAAAAAGTATTTGTAGCATTGTTTCATTTATAAAGCACTTGTTGTCTAATGTGTTTCATGTGGTACTGTTAAATAGGACTTCCTCTCAAGCTTGATTAGTGACTACTTTGCTTTTATGATTTTTGTCTTCCTGAAAAGCATAATTATTTCACTTACTTGAGCATTTATTCTAGGAATTGTGTGCAGATGGGAATTAGCTTAAGGGTTATTAGTTTCAAAGCAGTTGTAATGAAAAGACATGTTTAGAGTGACTTGAATTTTAGGCAGTAGGATTTAAAATTGTCTGGAAAATTTTTGTAACTCCTTGGTTTTGAGATATTTTAAGCTGGACTCACTATATAATTATGAATACATTTATTTTTAATCATTTTTGGTCCATAGCAGTAAAACTAATTCTCTGGAAAACCTTCACCAAAAGAACCAAGACATATATGCTATTTATTTTCTTTTTTCAGCTAGTTACAGCCAGCAGACTGGACCCCAACAACCTCAGCAGTTCCAGGGATATGGCCAACAACCAACTTCCCAGGCACCAGCTCCTGCCTTTTCTGGTCAGCCACAACAACTGCCCACTCAACCACCACAGCAGTACCAGGCGAGCACCTATCCTCCACAAACTTATACTACCCAAACATCTCAACCTGCTAATTACACTGTTCCCCCTGGCGCTCAGCCTGGAATGGCTCCAAGCCAGCCTGGTGTTTACCAACCAAGACCAGGTTTTACGCCTTCTCCAGCAAGTACCATAGCCCCTCCCTCCAGCGGGGCTAACCCTTATGCTCGTAACCGTCCTCCTTTTGGTCAGGGCTACACCCAACCTGGACCTGGTTATCGGTAAGGAGGTTTAGCTACACTAATGATGGCTGATCGCCTCCCAAAAGACTACAGTACCATTTTGTTTCAATTTGTATTGTATTGAAGTTAAAAAATTTAAGAAGCAGAGCAGTTTTTATGATATCATTGTTGCTGTTAATCAAAAATATAATTTGCTGGAATACAAACAGGAAAAGACCAAAATGAACATTGTTTCCTTCCCTGCTTAAAATTGTAGCAGCTTCCTAGTTATTTTGGAACACTACTCTTACATGCGTGTGAAATGATTGGCTTTCTAGTTTCCCAGAGGATATTAAAAAGCTTGACTAAGTATAGCCATCACACTTGGCTATTTACCATTAATATGATATACTAAAAACAGAGCCCTTGAGAAGATGACTAGACATTATGTTTAAAATGTAACATTGATAGGCTAATAAAGGTGATGGAATCCAATAGTGTGGTCTTGTAACCTAATTATTTCAGACATAAGGAAAATAGTGATTTTACAGAAATTATGAAATTGATTTCCATTCAGGAAAAGAAATGCACACATAACAAACTTGATTGACTTAGAACATAAACACATCAGGGGTTCAGTAGCTCTTAATATTCTGATTTTCCTTATAGCGATAAAGATATATTTACATATTGACAAGCTATTCAGAACATTGTAAAAAACCTACATCCTTTTATTGTAGCATTTATACTTGGCTTGAAAATACAAAATGTAGCGTTGATAAAACTGAAGCATGTTGACAGATACACACAGAAAATTGTTTTCAGGGTAAGCAGTAATATTCTTGACTCTCTCCCACACATGAAGGAAAACAATCTTTTTTCATGAAAATAAGTCAGTTTTGTTACAGCTTGAGTAAACAGTGTCACAAAAACATCCCGTGGTACATTCATTCATGGCCTAAATGTATAAATATATAATATATGCTATAAAACAATAGCTTCTCACCATGCATTATCTTTTCATGCTGACTTCACAGTCTACACACAGCTTGACTAGAACATAGAGCCATTTAAAGTATTGCTCAAAGGAAAAGTTTGAGAAAGTATTTTTAGATATATTATGGCTACAGGGGAAAAAACCAATTTATCATTTGGAAATTATATCATTTAGATGTTTCTGGTTGAAATAAAATTATAAAGATTCAGGTTTTTCTTTTCAATAATTTGCTGATAGCTTATGGAAATGTTAGCATGAATATATAACTATTTAACTCAAAAATCTGTTCACCTGATGCTAAAAACTGGAAGTTTACATCAGTGTAAATATTAGAACCACTTTGTTACATGTATATGCTGAAGATTTTGATCCAATAAGTTAAACCAAGAAAAGATTTATGGAATTAACTCACCAACAACACTTACACATCAATAAAGTAGATACTTTTTATAAAGCATATTATTTTTGACATTACTTTTGTTATAAAAGTATCTGAAAACATTACAACAGTGTGATAAATAATATACAAATGATCTCTTAAAATATGAATAGGGAGCCAGCTTCCCTAAAAATGTTAATCTATTAATGTTAATATCTTGCTTCTTAAAAATGACTTTGTAAAACCTGATAAATATTCTCAGTAATCTTTTCTAATGATAAACCTCTAGAACTGCTATCAGATTGCAAACTTTCATACATAGTAAACAAAATAGCTTTGAATGGATGTGACAAACCATAGTATTTCCTTCCAATGGTTTCTCTTCTTTTGTTTCTTTTTGCGATAATGAATCAGAAATACTTTGGAAATAATTTTGCTGCATCTACCATTTTCCAGGTATTGTGGTCCCACATTCATACCACTGCACATAATTGATTTGGGTATGACCACCTATTTCTCCAAATTGGACAGGTTCCTGCCGAACGGCTCGGAAATAGCCTAGGAGGAAAAATAGTTTAGTTTAATACAGCGTTCATATTTTTGCCCATACTATTCATAGATGTAAGACTGTTCAGTGACTGAAGATTACTCTGAGTGAGGCAAAGTAATTCAGAACACTATTAAGTGGATTTGATGTTTATCCAGTAGTACTTAGGACTTGAAGTCTTGATATTTGTCTTAGCAAGTCAGTATATCAGAGTAGTTTCAGCAGTTCATTATATGCAAGCAAGTATCTTGTAGAGGCATCTTTTAGATGGCTTGGTATTTCTGTGTCCATGGACAAAATATGTTACTGAAAACCTCTTCAAATAATTAGAAGTAATTAAAAGAACTTCCTGGTGTTTCCTGAGTTTTCTAGGTGATTTACTTCTGCTCTGCTTTGACAAGGATTAAATTTTCAGTCTTCATTACACAGCCTGCTGTTATTTAGCAAGTCATTCAATATATTTACTTCTCAGATTTATTTTGATTGCTTTACACAGATTTTTTTTTTCTTTTAAGGAAAGACTGTTTTGCTTGTATAGTAGAAATAAATTTTTCCTAATGATTTTTAAGAGAGCAAAAAAGATGATGACCAGGTGTGTTCCTTATGACTAAAGCCATGAGGGAAAAATGTGACTGGGACATGAGTGATGTAAACTAGGAAGAGATTTGCTTTTCTCAAAATACGTTTAAATATCTAATTTGTCTAGAGCTGAGCTTGCGTTGAGAGTTAAGTTTCTTCTTTCCCTAGTGATAGAGTAGCATTTCTGTAGCTTTCCCTGTCAGTCGATTGCTTTCTGTGCTAATCTACAAAGCCCTCTACTTAGGATGATCAGGAAGCATACCTTCTTTGGTAGGTAACTGGTCAGAGGTGAGTTGCTGCCCTGTGCGGCCATCTAGAAATGAATCCACAAATTGGCAGTGATCTTCTCCATGGCCTCTCTGATCTCCTATGTTGTAAAACTTGCCTGAAGAACCAGAAATGAAACAATGTTCTTTCTTTATTGTGTGAAATTCCATAATTAATTCAAAGGATAGTCTTTTCCTTGTGTTTCCCTTACTCTCTAGAGTATAAGCTTCTAGCATCTTTTGAACTATAGAAGTTTCCTAGCTGATATCCTTACTTGCACTCTAAACTTCTAATATTCTCCTTTACCCCTTTTGATCACAGTGATTTTTAAAAATGCAAATAATGTTATTACTCCCTCTATAATTGTCTCCAACAATCTCCCATTATACTTAGAAAATAATGTTTTCTTTACTAAATCTCAGCCAAACTGGTAGGACTAACCAGTATGTCTTGCCTCAGGCCTTTGCAATTTTTCTTTCCTTTACCTCTCCAGAGAACCTTTGTCCCTAGACTTTTCTGTAGTTGATTACTTCTCAAAAAAAAATTTAAGCAGACATATCCCTACAGGCATACCTTCCCTAAAACCATTCTACTAAATGAGCTCCCGTTTCTGTTGATCCAGTCTGTCTGACCCTATTAAAAATTGTCTTCAAAGCCCAAGTGGCATTCGTTTGTAATTTACTGTGCCTCTCCTTCCTATAGAGAAGCAGGAGAGTTAAGCCATATGAAAGCCAGAATGTGACATTTGGTGCTTTGTCACTTACGAGCACCCAGAACAGTACCTGATGAGTGAACAAATGTTCATCTTCCTATGTTGGGACCAATCTTTCCACCATAAAATATAGAAGAAAACATTATAAAGGAGTATAGTGAAGGGGTTTGAGCCCTCTGATATCTTAAGTATGTCACATTCCTCTCATGATTAGTTGGATTTTGGTCTTGGGTAGTTGTGACAGTACAAAGCTTTGCTGAGCAGGACCTGCCTGTGTATTCAAGTTGGCCCCGCAGTCACTGTTTGTCAGTTTCATTATCTGCCTCCAAATTGCAGCTCTTCTTTCTAAGATTAACTGTTGTAACCTTTTCCGTAATTTCTTTTTTCTGAAGGAAACGTGTAAAGCGCTGAGTCTGAAACTCTACAAAAGGTTCAGGTGTAGAGTGCTGCCAAACATCCCTGAAAGCAAAGGTTTGGAACATACCTGTGAGGGAGTCGCTCAAATAAATCTTGTATCTGAGAGAGTTACATAATTGCACTCCGACAAATTTTTTATACCATGTCCTTTTAACGTATTGTTTGCCTTTACATTCTGAGTAAGAGTCTGAGTTAAAGGGTCTTTCAGTCCAGATGGCATCTCTTCCTGCTGCATGAAGAAAGCACATGATTTGGGTTCAGTATTTAACTCTGTAGAACTAGAAGCTTTACAACAAAAGCAGCCTGTGGAGTTCATTGCCACCTTGTCATTTCTTTAAATGTAAATATTGGAGGCTGAAAATATTTGAAAGTGTTTAACAAACTCCCATATAAGTTTCTGCCAGTAATGAAATAAATCTCAGAGAAATATCTTAGGCATTGAACTATTCTCTGCAGTATTAGGTGTGTACACACATTTAGGGCTCTTTTTGCAATATAGTATAAAACTTAATTTGTCAAATTAAACAAATTTTGAGTGAAGTAGTACATGAATGAAAGTGAATTTCAAAACCTCCCCAATGGGTTCTAAATGATGTGTTTAAGAGTGACGCCTCTTCTATCTCTCCAGATAGAAAGATGCTTAGCTCAGGTTCTACTGTGCTCACCGGATTTAGAAAGGTATATGTACCCACTGAGACTGGTACTTACCAGAAATTGGCTCGCTCACTCTTGGGTCAGCTGAGGAGAAATACACACAAAGAACCATTTAGGTGAAGTTCTAATATTACAGTGATATAGTAAAGATGATGGATGCTTATACTTAGGTTTTGTTTGCAAAATGATACAATCTTGCTAAAGATTGACTCTGAAAGTTTTGTTTTGAAAATGATTGTTGATCACTCTTCAGGTACCCAGCTGCATCTTTTACACATGATTTGAATAGATTTGAGCATACGTTGCTATTCTAGCTTTTAATTTCAAAAGTGTTCTCGTTTAGTTTTCTCCAAAAACTAATTGTAAAGTTATGAAGATATGATGTACTTTAGTTTAAAATTGTTCAGCTTTTTTCTGTGTATATACAGATGGATTTTATTGAGGCTTGTAATGTGCAGAGTTTCACAGAACTCATGAATTCCCTTTCTTGGTGCACTCAGTGGACATTATTCTGTGCACACAAGGAAGCATTCATGCACTACATTTTTGGGTGTAGGTTATATTTTTCATTTTAATTTCTTTCCTGACATAAACATAAATGAAGAGCAGTGGGTACTGTAAGTACCTTCCTCTATTAGCTTTTTCTCAGGGACTTTTCAGAGTTCAGGAAACTGTGGGCTTCAAATAAGCTCTTATGCAAAATACTCGTTATGCCCCTCACATCCTCGTTGGGGATTATTGCTGACTCGATTACCTGATTCAGTACTGAAAGCCACTGTGTTGCTGGCGGGGCCCTCACCAAGTGGGTTTTTGGGTTTCACCTGGAACTCATAGCTGTGTAAGGAGAAATAATAATAGTAATATATTATTGAGGGGTATAAGGAAAAATATTCTCTTGCTATACTAACTCCTGTTTCTTTTTGAAATCATGACAATTTCAGATTTTAGTTTCTAAACATCTTGCCTAATGTTTCATATTAGAAAAACATTAATGAAAAGCTGTCTTAAAACAACAAATTAGAAGTAACCAGGCAGGTTTACAATGGATATATAGGAAAGATTTGTGCTGACCCACACTGATTCCAGAAAATGCTTCAGATGTCAAGTGGAGAGCCCTTTCTTGTTCTGGCATCTCCATCCTGATCAAGTATGACTGTGAACTTAAGGCAGTGTTCCTTATTGTGATATCTGAATCACAGCTAAAGGTGGCAATAGGGAATTTAGTCTAAGTGCAGATTATTGTCCCACCTCTGCTACTAAAACTGAAGACTTGGTAGCAATTTGAGTGAGTTACTGGAATGAGTTCTGGGACCACTGGTTTTGAGAGATACTAATTGTAAGAATGGATACATATGAGAATATTTCTTTGCAAGGCTGGATGTGTCTCCTAGAACTCAGGTCTGATACAGATCACAGGAAGCCATGCTATCTAGAAAGTGGGCCCACTAGCATCCTAGGAGCATGAGCGTGAAGCTGAGACTTTGCTCTGCCCCAACTCAGTAACCCAGACTCATGTTTTAAAAAGTGGAATTGCTTTGGTCCTATCCTTAAGAGTCAGTCATTAAATTGTGCAGTAGTTGACAGATCTTATTCACAAGATACATAAACTGCAAATCATCTTGAGAAACCCACAGCAGGAAAGCAGTGTACACCTTCCTGAAGCTGACTTCCTTCAGCAGAGGACTCAGCAGCAAAGTGGCTCTCAGTAGTAAACAGCAGAGTCAGCTGATAGTGTTTTGTGATCTATACAAGATTTTTGGAAGATAAACCTGAGAAGTTTACAACAAAGTAAAAATGAAGACCATACAAGGTAAGTATTTTATGAGCAAGTGAGAAACAGAAGGATGACAGTTCTCTGTTTGGTACAGACCGTGTGAAAAAGAAAACAACTCCCATCCTTGGAGTTTCTTTACTTATGGATTACTACTGGAGTCTGGTATGAGAGATTCCAGTGTTCAAATGATAGGAACCACTTTTTAAAGTCACTACTATGTGTCACACATAATCATTCTGCATATATAAAATAATACAGCACACAAATCCTGTGAGATACTCTCCCAAAGTTTCATCTCAGGACAGTGAAGCTCATAACTATTGTAATACTTTTTTTTTTTTTTTACTTTCCTAAACTTGAAATATTTATGAAATAGAAATTAAAACTTACCTTTTAATTCTTAACTGCAAGTGAAAGCATTTTAAAAGCTAAAGAACTGATGTAAGGTGCTGTGCTGTTTGCAATAAAAAAAAAAAATGCTGTGCTGGGGAAGATAACCCGGTAAAGTGAGTGCCATTCAAGTGTGAGAAACAGAGTTCAAATCCCTGGAACTCATATCAAGCAGGGTTAGGGGTGGGGGCAGCACATGCAACTATAATCCCAAATCCAGTGCTTCTAAAGCATGATGGGAGGTGAAGACAAGAATCTCCTGAAAGTCACAAGCCAGCTTGCATGACCATGTAGCAGGAAACAATAATAGAGACCTCTTAAAGCATAAAGCGAGGCTCGAGGCTCAAGGCTGCTTTAGCCAGGTCCGACCACTGGACTCTTTCGGTTCATTTTAGCTACTTATAGTTGATCTCCACTTCTAGCATGGCCATGAGTTTCCATAACTGCTCTTTCTGAAGATTTTTTCCAGTATCTTATGATACAAGTTTAGAAGAAATAATTTTAAACTATTTAACAACATGAGGACTTTTTTTTTTTTTTTTTTTTGCTATTAAGCCCTGTATAAGCAAAATATATTTGTGGTGGCAAAATCTTTCCAAGAAAGCACTTTGGGCCACATGAATGACACAATGTGCTTCTAAGAAGTAAGTCTCAAAATGATTTACATAATCCTAGAGAAACTAAATAGATATTTAGAAGATAAAGTTGACAGTCTACAGATAAAACTAAAAGTCAAAGTTACAAAGAAAGTTGGATTATTGTAGAGCACTCAACTGACAGAAACTAGAGACTAGAAAATAGGGACATCAGTCCTAGAAATTGTGTGAGAAATTTCTCAGAAATTAAAGATGTAAGTTTTCAGCTTAAAAGGACCTCCTACCCTGTGCCCAACAAGATGGGAAAAGAAAAGGAAGAATTAAAGCATACAGATTGCATATTTTCAGAGTACCAAGTTATAATGACAAAAAGCCCCAAAAGTGAGAGGAAAATAATGGATCCTGTCTGAAGGACCCAGAATCGAAATGGTATTTAACTGCATAACATGACTGGAAGTTAAGAGAAAGAGACTTTTAGAAAGTCTTTATTTTATTTTCATTTCACCTAAAATCTACATTCAGCTAAACAGGATCAAAGGAAAACCAAATTAGAGAAAGATATGTAAAGACTTACAAATACTGCTTTTTGTGTTTTTCTAATATTTCCTTGAAGTCAAAGTGAGGGGTTGTGGCAAGATTTTTTTGATACACTGAAAGACTTAGAAAACTACGAATTATCCTAATGGAAAAGGATAATGGAGGGTAAAATTTGAGACTAATAGTTTTGAGAACAAAACATAAAATGGCATAGAAATTTAAAATCTACCAATTACTGAAAGAAAAAAAAAAAGTGAAAAAATGGTTCCAGAAAGTGTGGTCTGTAGTTGCTGAACTCATCTGTCAAAAGCAGAATGTCCACCGCTAGGAGCCTCCCTCTGCAGTGTGGGTGTGGCATAAAGCTCGGCCCTGGTGAAATAGACAACTGCACTCCCTCACGCCTTCTCTGTAACCTGCAGTTTGGACATAAACTAAGCGCTAAGCTACAGCTTACATTGTTTAGTGCACTTTTTAGTTACATACCTCCCTACAGGTTAAGTTAGGTTAACAAAATTCTTAAACCTCAATAACTGCTTCCTGTAAAACTACGCTTTTTACAAAACACTCAGTGGTTGTTGGTTTGGGCTGTATGCATTAGCTCATTTTACCCCTGCTGCAGTCTTGAAGTGCTGGAGATCTGTTTAGGTGTGGCTTTCTATCAGAGGAAGAAGATTCAGGAAAAGTGAAGAGAGAATAAGGGCTACTCAAAGGGCAATAAGACAGTTTGTCCAACTCATCACAGGCTACAGCATCTCAGGACACCTAGCAACATGTCATTCATTATGCAACATTGTGAATACAGGTAAAGAGCTAGGGGGCAGAGAGGAGTACACACACACACACACACACATCCCTGTATGGTGGTGCATACATGTAATCCCAGTCACTTATAAAGCAGAGGCAGAATCACAAATTTGAAGACAGCCTGGGCAACATACCAACTCGTCTGTCTCAAAAGGAAAGGAAGGGAAGAGAAAGTAAAGGGATGTGGGGGAACAGGGAGAGGAAGGAACAGAAATGACAGAAGGGAAAACGGACTCAGAAGTCATGGAGGATCATAACCTAGCTGCCCATTATGCCCCAAGAGAAGATTCTTGTGTCATCCATTTTGGGGAGTCAGGAGTTGGAAACTAGACATTTCAGAACTGGGCTTCACTTCTAACTGTGGTGCTGCTGTGACTCTTCCCCACCTTTCTACAAGGAATTCTAAGAAACTATAACCAGGCAAAGCGATGACTGGTGAACTGTTCTTACAGAGTTCCATGCTTGGAGTGCTGTCCTTGCCTGATAAAAAGTTACTAGCTGAGCAACTGCCTCTTTCTTTATAACGAGGAAGGAATTACTTGTCTATTGTCCACATCTACAATAAAACTAAATAAAGTGCTTGATACTTTGGCACATTATTTTACATTCTACCAAAGCAATAAATGATGTAGCAAAGTAAATACAGGATTTGGAGAAACCTGAATTTCACATTAAACCTGTGATCTGTGCATAATGGCTCTTCCACACATTTCTTTGAGCCAGATTCACAGTTTATAAGAAGTCACTGTCTGTTGCAGCTAAACCATCCATGCCAGTGTTTTATCAACTCAGCATAAAAAGAAATCCCACTCAGGATAAATGCTGCCACTTCAGCAGGTTTTAGTCTTAGAGGAAGAACTGTTCCTCAGGATCCTCCTCAGCCCACAGATGTCAATAAAAGTACTTAAACAGATGAAGTGAATTTATCTTAATCACCAGAGTCCATTTTCCATAGGAAATTGTTGGATCACATGTAGTTTTGGCACACACAACAGAATCTTCAGTCTTTCAGTAGAGTAAGGAAAGAAGTAGACTTTTTGGAACAGACCTGAGCAATTACAGAGCCTTTCGGCCTGAGTGATCATGTGTGTCCATCTGCATTGCCAACCAGTTCATCAGGAAGAACCCATCTCATTAATATGTTACTAGACAAAGTGCTCATCAGTTCATCTGAAGGCAGACTCAGAGTCAAAGGCAAGTTGCTGAAACCATTCACTACGGGTTGATCTGGGTCTAAGTTTATTCTCAAGGGCTCTGCATACTTTGGTTATCCTAGGACTATGTGCTGGAAGACCCAGAGGGATCATCTAAGCCACACTGCCTGGCCCATTCAGTACTGATGCCAGATTGGTCATTTAAGGCATTCTTAGGAGCTTCCCTAATTGTAGGATTAGGAATAACTAACTGGTGGTCTTACAAACACAGTGATTTGCTCTCAGAAGAGGCTCTTCCTACACTTTAACTTTCAGTTCAACAAGAGCTATATGCTGCCTAAAAGAGAGAGGATTCTTGTTCCTGGCCAAGTGCAGGAAAGGAGATCTGATGAGGAAAAAACAAATAGGAAGTATTTGGGAGTAGGTTGGAGTTACTGGTTGTGGTGGTTGAATGAGAACGGCCCACTATGTTCATACATTTCAATCCTCAGCCCCTAGTTGATGGAACTGTTTGGGAAGGATTAGGAGGTGTGGCCTTGTTGGAGGAGGTGTGCTGCTTCATTGGGTGTTAAGGTTTCAAAAGACTCCTGGCATTCCCAGGTAGTTCTCTCCACCCTACTTATGGATAAAGACATTATTAGCTCTTTCTAGTGCTCCAGCACCATGCCTGCTTGTCATAGTAAGGGGTCATGGATGCTAGCTAGCCCTCTGAACCTGTGAGCTCCCAATAAACTCAT
The DNA here is from genome assembly GCA_907164525.1 of Lophiomys imhausi. Taxonomy (NCBI): domain Eukaryota; kingdom Metazoa; phylum Chordata; class Mammalia; order Rodentia; family Muridae; genus Lophiomys; species Lophiomys imhausi. The sequence goes on from CAJQZJ010032464.1 coordinate 7,037,892, forward strand.
TCTGTAAGTTGCCTCGGTCAGACATCTCTTGGTGCTGAGTCAACTGATATCAACATCCCCATGATTCTTTTTGTCTTAGAGGTAGTAAGAGATGGGTTCTCTCCAAAAGAAGAAATAACATTTGTCCTCTAATCTCTACACAATTTTTGCCTCACTTACTTCAAATGATGGCTCTCTCTGTACCTGTACACATTTGAGACCACAGCCACTTGCAGCAGCAGGCTGTGGCTATGAGGCACCAGCCCAGAGACAGGAACATCTCACGCCAGGTATGGAGTAAGGCCTGCTGACCTCTTCTCCACCCTTGGGATGTGTACAGATTGACTGCCAGTTTTCAGACTTCACATTTTAAAAATCAGGTGAAATATTAGAAAAATCACTAAAATTCAGTATTCATGTGTGTCTCTTATAGGGTAACACAGCTATAGTGAATCATTCCAAAGCCACTTTCATTCAGTTATTCTAATAAGGAGCCCTGGGGGAAATTCTCAGTCATAATCCAGCTTGCTTCTATCCACTGACACACATCGTGCTATGGTCTCTGTGGCACTTATTTCCTACTACCATCACCATGTGGTGCCTTTCTGTTTATTCTCAAGCCCCAGCCCAACTCTTACCACTTCCTTTTCCCAAGCTTTGTGGAGTTCTGTTCCCTCAGCCCCCACCAGCACTTCCAATGGCCGCTTCTAGTCCTCTGGCCAAGCTGTGGAGGACTCTTACTGATTAACCTTCCTGCTGGTCTTGTGCTCATAGGCAGACATTGCACTGGTTCCTATTTGCAGACCCAGAAAACTGGGCTTCAAGTGTGCCTGGATGAAACTGTTCTGCGTTTGGATCACGAGCTAATAGGTGTGCTGTGAGGAGCTGTGAGGACAGCTTGACTCAGAAAAGGAAGACAGTGCACATTTACAAAGCAGACGCCTTTCCATGAGCATGGTGTCAGCACCACTATTACATGAGAAAAATCAAGGCAACTCAAGAAAACGTTGTGTAAGCATACATCTGCCTATTAAAAAGGTCCAATGAAATGATTTTTTAATTCTTTCCTTAAAATCTATTGTGGTTTTAAAAAGTTCGTTTTCTTCTTTTTATTCTTTTTTTAGCCATAAAATGATTATTTTATTCTCTCCTTAAAAATCTATTTTGGTTTTCTTTCTTTCAGTCTTGCTAAGGAAACAGAATCAGGATTAACTGGGCTTTAACTGAAAAATATGCTTATTTTGGCTAACTTAAACCTCTCATGAAAATTAAAAGTGGAAAAATGTTCCATGTTACCACTCAAAACAGAGCACTTTAAAAAATCATACTTGTGGAAGAAATATATTTTTCCTGCAAAAAAAAAATAAACTTATCTCATGATCTAAATGCAGAACTGTTTTTTTTCCAGGCACAATTAAAGGTTTTTTTTTTTTCCTGCAAAATAAAGGGCTAAAGTTTATACGTAGTTAATTTCAGTTAATGGCTTTGTTTTCTTTCTTTCATATATATATTTGTTTCTTTTCTTCTAAAATGATTGGAAGAATGTCCCTACTGCCAGAATCAAGACTGTTCATTCTCATGTCCTTATCAGTATTCTGCAGGGTCAGAAGATGATGGAGAGAGCTGTAAAAAAGGAGACTTGGGGGAAAAGGACAATCTAGGAAGTTTTCTACAACTACAGGAGTGTCCCGAGGCCTTTTTCTTTCAGTAATAAAATGAACTGATAGGACATTTTAGACTAAAAAGAAATCATAAAACTCTACTGAAATATGAATAGCGAATGTTAATGTATAAACCATAAAATATGCAACTGATTGCCAAAATCCTATCTCCTTTTAGTGTAAATGATTACCAAAGCAAAGGGCTGCAGTACCTGTATGGTGGTTAGAATGAGAATGGTCCAACATGGACTCACATATTTCAATATGTGGACCCTAGTTAGTGGATTGGCTTGGAAAGGGTTAGGAGCTGTGGCCTGGTGGGAGAGGTGTGGCCTTATGGGAGGAAGTATGTTACTGGGGGTGGGCACTGAGGTTTCAAGAGCTCGCACCAGACCCAGTCTTGTGCTCTCTCTGCTTTCATCTTGTTGATAAGATATAAGCTTTAAGCTACTACTCCAGCTTCATGTCTGCCTGCTGCCATGCTTCCCGCTATGATGATCATGAACTAACCCTCAGAAACTATAAGCAATCCCCCAATTAAATGCTTTTCTTTTACAAGTTGCTTTGGTCATGTTATCTCATCATAGCAGTAGAACAGTAACTAATACAACCTGGGACAAGTAGGTAGCTATTTTAATAAAAACTTTGTGTTTTGTCAAGTAGTCTGCTTTTCCCTTTCCTGCATCAGCGTCCAGCCCTCACGTCTAGTTTCTGCTGTGCACATTTCATTTATCTGTAGTTCACAGACTTTTCTAAATGTTGATATTTAAAAGCAATATTTGCTATTAATGGCCTATTTTTTATGTTGCCATTTCTACTGCTAGTTTGTAAGGCCATCCTATAGCTCTTGAATCCCTAATAATGAGAATATTTCAAAAATGTGATATGGTGTTCTGAATTGCATTAAAGAAGCCTAGAATTAAAACAAGATCCTCTTTTAAGACATTGTTTCTTCCATTTGTTGTAGCTGCAGTTTCTCCATTCTCAGAATTCACCTGGAATAGCACTGGGCCTTACCTTGTATCTGGTTTTAGATTTTCTACTGTAGAGAAAGTTTGATTGGTAATTTGAATGGACTTGTTCTTCCCACTGAAGGAACCATTTTGTCTGGATATGACTTCATATTCTGAAAATGGAAGAAAACAGTAGGCGCTTACATTATTTTTCAGTTGATTTAATTGTTCCTGAGGCTAATAGCATGCTAAAGGAACTCTCAGAGAGTGCACATCTCTATGACTAGACTTCTAGAAACATGCTCTTTAAAAAAGATTCATTTTTAATAGTGTATGTATATCTGTGTGTAGGGGGGTACATGTATATGTGAGTGCAGGTCCCGGTGGAATCCAGGAGATGATGTTGGATCTCTTGGAGCTGTAGTTACAGGTGTCTAAGAGCTGTCCAACATGGGTGCTGGAAACCAAAGTCACATGCTCTGAAAGAATAGGAAGTGTTCTTTTCGAGCCTTGAGACATCATAATCTCATCTTTCGGCAGTTATCAGTTACCAGATGGCAGAGGTTCTCAAAACACTCGGGGAATGGCATATCAACCATTCGTTCCTGCTTTATCAGAGTGGAAGAACGTCTAATAATTGCCGAAGACTGAGTACCATTGCTTTGGATACATAGCTTATAGTTTTGTCACTGGTGGAAAGGCCAGTTTAGGGAAAGCTCTGTATCAGGGACAGTGCTTGAATGGAAGCTATGTTTCTTGCCATCTTGTTTGTGAGGAAGGGTAACAGAGTATTGTGTCCAGCTACAACAAATCTGACCTAAAGTTGTGTAAGCAGCAACAGGTGACCAAATAAAACCCCTTTGTTATTTGGAGCTGTAGAATAGAATTTTGAACCTCTTGCTTATTTAAGTTATGTTCCCTGGATAGTTTTCTTTGCATTAAATAAAAACCACAACCTTAGTGACTGCATAAATTTCCCTTAAAGGTAGGTTCCTATGAACTTGCAGGGCTCACTCATCAACAGGGAGAGACCTTCAGAATAAGAGAATCTTACAGGTGTGTTAACTTGTTTCCCTACTTCTGACTTGGGAATTAGAAGAGTTGCTGTCTGTATTATTTAAGCAACCAGCTGGTAGACAATCCCATCCAAAAGCAAGGAGTATTTTATGTAGCACTAAAATTAAAAATGAAACTGTGGAGCACATCATTAGCAGAGACAGTCTGATGTTTGGATACAGACTAAGACAACAATGGCTAAATGTGGAATTGTAGCTAACGAGTTAAATTTGATCCTTAGCCATGAAAATTTTAATTGTGAAAGACTCCACAAGCAGCTCATTAACATCCAGTAAGAAAATAATATGGTGACAGTAAAGTATACAAAGTATACTTTACTCATGACTTGTGACAATTAAAAATTTATAGAACTTAAAAAGTATTACAGATTCAGAAAGGGAAACCGTATGGTTTTAATTTTTTTTAAGTCAAATATTATCCAAATGGAGATGTACTAGATAATTAGGTATATCAGATTAAATAATTTTATCCTGATAGCCCACATATTTAGGGCAAACAAAACTTGGTTTATTATTTGGTTTCAGGAAACTAGAACTCCTTATTTGAAAAGTGCACAGTCAAGAGTTCTGGTTGGTTTAATATATGTGGATAATCAATACCGAAAGTTGATTGACTTTTTAGGAATTGAGATATCTACTGGCTAAAGGAATAAGCAGGACTAAACAGGCTCCTCAGAATACTGGTGGTGATGGCTCTCTCTCAGAACAGACATTGCCCTTTCATGAGATAGGAAACTGACGAAATACGACAATTCAGCGAAGGTAATGTTTATATGGGAAGTCGCTCAGCTCACATGGTTCTGTAGGAGAGAAAGTGCTTTGTTCCCCTTTTCCCATAGTAGAACATTTTTTCTCTGGAAGATTCTGAGTCACCTCACCCACACCCTGGCCCTCCATAGTGCTCCTGCATATTCCTGTATATTGTCTAAGCCATATTCCTGTATATTGTCTAAGCCATATTCCTGTATATTGTCTAAGCCATATTCCTGTATATTGTCTAAGCCATATTCCTGTATATTGTCTAAGACTAACAGATGCTTAGTCTATGTTTCTGTCCGCTGCACCGGGGGCCGGCAGCAGCAGTCCCATAGACTCAGGCGGCCGAAGCACCATGTCTTCTAGCAGTCCTGGCGTTGGTCTGTTAGTCCTCTCATTTCTTGTTTGACTGCCCTTTTCTTTATGTAGGTCAAAGTGCGCTAAACACACTCTATAAAATTCAAAAAATGACTCCAGGTTTCTTATTTCCATGAGGAAGTGGGTTGGTGTAGCACAATCAAAATTCCCTCAGATAAGTAGTAAATTGCATGGAACTGAGGGAGTTTTAGTTTTTATTTTCAACTTCTCCAAAGTTAGTTGAGATCATTTTTAGCCTATTTGGAAGTTCTTAGCCAGTGCACAAACTGGGGTAGTGAACAGAAGGGTATTTTAAAAAAATATCAGTCATGTCAAGTTTCCACATACTTAATCTAATTTTCGTGGTAAAATCATAAGACTGTATTTTCAAACTGTGAAAGGGAATTCTGAGAGGGATGGTAGGAATACAGCTTTAAAATCCTCAGCTCACTAGGAACCCATTACTAACACCAAGATCGTTTTCCACCTTCGGACAATAGAACTCTGCTTCTCCTTGGATGTGATTTTTGTGCCACAGTTTGACCCAGGCTGCCTGGGTTCTGTGCTGTCAAAACATCCCACCACAGTATCACATCCTGGTGCTGAAGTCTTACCAGTGACAGTGTCATTTAGTGGCTTTTCCCAGTCCAAGATGACAAATGAGGGGCAGCCTTCCACAGTGACCACAGTGAGGTTGGTGGGTGGGTTCTGTGGTGGGCTGGTGGCATTCCCCTCCATGGCTTCCTCTGTAGGGAACCGTCTGACGGAGTCAGTGATGGAGCAGGGCCTGTTTTCAGGCTTCGGGATGTATCGCACATGAGGACCTAAGAGTGGGAAGGAGAGAGGATTCTGACAGCACACTGGAAACTTGTGAAGAAGATGGGGGAGGTAAAGGAGTCCATTTGATCCTCTATTTGAAGATGTTAAGTGCCACATTCTGAGAAGACATTTGGAAAAAATAGTACTGAGGATGGCTTAGACATAAAACCCTAAACTATCTCTGGGGTATATGACAGAGATTTGTAGATGTATTTAGTGCTGATCTCTTTGGATACTGTTTGGTCTCTGAGAGTTGGTTACTACCTCATAATTTATAGGTACTGGGACACAGGCAGTAGGAATGAACACCACAATAAACAATGCTCTGAACAAAGTCAGACTCACAAGGACTGAGCAGTTCTGAATAATCAACTGTAGCCAGAACAAAACATAAGAATATTTTAGGATTGAAATATCTAACACCCAACAAGATAAAAGTTAGAGGAAAACACTATTCATGGTAAGAAAAATTGGTCCTTTGAAACTAACTTAGAACTTGCACAAAGGCTAGAACAATTACACAAGGAAGACATGACATATAAAAATGACCCATGAAATATGATAAAAATGACTCAAATCAAATTTCTAGAGATAAAAATATACAGAAGATATAATCTACATGAGGTAGAACTAATACACAAGATACAACAAAACAGAAGACTGAACTTACAGACATAGCACATAACAGACAGACAGGGACAGACAGACAGACAGACAGACAGACACACACACACACACACAGAGAGAGAGAGAGAAATGTATAGAATGATAAAAGTGAGGGTTACAGTAGATCTCTCATCAGGAAGAATGCAAATAAAAGACAAATGGGGTGACATCTTCAATACAGAATTAATAACCAGCGAAAAATACTTTTTAAAAAATGGCAAAAATACTTTCTTTCAAAACCAGCAAATCCATATTGTAAGGCAGTAATTGAAGGAAAAGTTTTACTGGATGGAAATGTGGCCTCCCACAAAAGCATGAAAGGCAAGAAACAGTAACAATGCTTGTGGATGCCTGTAGCCAGTATTTTAGTCCAAGTCTAAAAGTTACTTTACCTTTAAACAATGAAAACAAATCCGTGTAATGGTTATTGACAATAATAATGCAAACCAGGAGTAAAGTGAGAAGCTGTGGAAGTATAAGTGTGCTCAGTGTGAGGCTCTTCACTGTAAGAAGGAAGGTAGATGGTGGGAAGTTAAGGATCACACTGTCACTCTGCACAGAACAACTAAAACAAGAAGTCAAAGGAATAAGACACTTAAAGTTGAATCAACTAAAAGATGAAAATGAAGAAAGGGAGCAAAGAATAGATAAATAAAAAACAAATAGCAAGATGAAAAATTACCCTAAAAGTATCAATAATAATTTGAAAGGTTTCATAAACTATAAACAAAACATAGATTGTTAGATTAAATAAGAAAAGTATGACCCAATGCAATGTCTAAAAAATATAGTGTAAATATAAAGATATTAACTTATGGTTAAAAGTAAAAGGTGAAACAAATGTGTAATCCAGAGAAAGCATGACTGGATATGTAAAGTATCAACAAATCTGATTTCAGAACAAATATGTCCAGTGGAAATAGAAAACAGCTTGCATAATGAGTCCAAGGATCAGCAATCAGTAATTACTAAGCCTACACCTCAATAAACTTAAATATTAAAATAAAGACTGATTAAACTTAAGTAAGAACTTGATAGTGTGGAACTTTATCCTAATCAGCCCTGGAGTTCTTAGGAGACAGAGGGACTCACGGGCACAGTGCATAGGCACATGACCACGCAGTGAGAAGGAAGCCATCTACAAGGCAAGGAGAGAGACCAATCCTTGCCTCCGGAATTTTAAGAAAAAGAAATTAACATTGTGGAAGAAGTTTCCATTCCATCATCAAGTCTGTGGAATTTTGTTAAGGTAAACTGGAATAGTCAAATTAAAACTATAATTATATACCACTTTGCACCTATTAAAATGGAAAAAGCATTTAAAAACTTACTATACCGGGCACTGGCGAGGCCAGAGAAACCAGAGCCCTTATCAATCAGAAATGTCAAACAATGCGATGGAAAACAGTTTAGGAGTATCTTGAATCTTCATCTCTGCATCCATGAAAAAGAGTTATGCTCTCCCATTGTTTGGCTTGAGCTTGGCTGTGTCATTGTTTTGGCCAATGTAGGCTGGCAGATGTCACATAAAAATATCTCAAAATATGACTATTTGGATCTTACCTCCCTTTACTTTGTATTGTGGTGAGAATGGCTTCTCCTGGCTCACTGCTACTCTTTGTCCTGGCATCAAAATGTAGGCATGCAGAGTGGACCTAAGGCTAGCCCATCAGAAGCTGGCTTCACTGCTGCCAAGCTGGTGTGCACAAACCTATTGTAGTACGCTCCTGCAGTATTTACACAGAAAATCCCTGACTGATCTACCTATACAACAGTCCTACCAAAAGCCAAAATGCAGACATACCTATGAATCTGGGCTTCCCAAGGTGATCAGTTTCTTTGGTTGGGCTTGAACTAAAATCAGTTGTATTACCTGATAATGAAAAATAATGAAAAACTTGGTACAAGATAAAGAAAAATTCACAATACATTGACAAAAACCAGTAAAGATGAAAGATAATCAATATTCCTCCTAGATATATTGCTTGTAGTTTGATTTCCTTTACTATTCTTATAATATATTTTTATCCAAAACAAAAAGGCTTTTAATTGTGTCTTGCAGCAAGATGTTCTGGAGTATAGCAATAGTGGTTTAAAAATTGTAACTAATAAGCTAATACTCATTAATACATAAAAATATATGTAGTTTGCAGTAACAGGTAATTTAGTATTCTAATTTTTTCTAAGTTGGTGATCGGATAGTCTATATTTACTAAAAGAAAAAAATGACATTTCTCTGTCTGCCAAGGAAAGGAGCATATTCTGTAACAAAAGGCTGACAAATATTCTAAAACTGAAAGGGCAAATATTCCTAAATTTGATGAAAACAGAAGACCCCAAAATGAGAATTTGTTCACGCTAATTTGAAATATGGTAGGATCTCAGAGCATCACACACTAACCAAACTCTTCCTCAGAAGCAGGGGCAGTCGGTTGCTTTTTATCTGCCTCTGGTCTCTCTGTGGCTGTTCCAATAGGTTTGAGTGTTGCCTTCAGGGGTGGAGAAGTTACTCGGCCCGAGGAAATGATTCCTGTAATGCAGAACCAAAGCAGTGAGGCTTTGTAGGAACAGCACCAAGTTTCCAGTTTATTTATTCAATAAACGTTTATTAAGCACTTACCATGTGGCTTGGCACGATCAGCCAGGCTTGGAGAGCAAGCAAGACCTGGTTCTCAATAGAGATAGATTCCTGAGCCAAGGATATTGAAACATCACAGATATTGTGAAAGAACTACACGAGGTCACAGAGGGGACAAAGAGAGGGAGTGGTTATGTCTATGGGGAAAGTGGGTATCAGTGAGGAAGAGTGTCTTCACAGAAGTGAGAATAAATGAAATAATCAGTAGGAAGAGAAAAGAGCTTCAGTCTATGAATCGTATCAGGAAAACATGATTGCTGAGGGAAGAGGAGGCCGGGTCCCAGCTAAGCACGGAAAGTCAAGGGATGGATGCTATTTTAACATTAAAGGACCATGAAAAGATTTCCAATAGGGAAGTAACACAAATGAATAATGCGATATTTCACTAGCCATGATGAGCTAACCTAGCCTTTTGGTCAGCTCTGAAAGAAGTCAAGGAGACAGAATGACCCTGATTAGAGATGAACTGTGAGACATGGAAGACAGCCAGAGAAAGAGGATAGAGATCCCCCAGAGAAGTGTCTAGGGGCCAGAATAGTGCTCCTCTGAGTTGTTATACTCAACCCTTTATGCTAAAGTTCTCACCAGTCTCTAAAACTGGATTCATCCCAAGGTGCAAGCAAGACTGAGTGTTTAGTAGACTAAGAGGGGTATAGAAGTGAGGTTTATTCCTCCTGAGAAAAGAAGTCCTTCTTAGCCTACCAGTCAAGGGATGATGGCTGGACTTAACAGACTCTGGTTCAGTGTGCAATCATGACTGAGTCAGGTAGATGGACCTCTGCTTTTCCCCTACATACTCAGGTCATTGGTCCTAGAAGGAGTGGGCCACAGTAAAAATGACAAGCAAATGGCAACCAAAACCAAGAGGAGCTGTGCTTTTCAGAATTGGCAGAGCAAGCAGGAAATGGGGGCAACATTTTCACCCTGGCAAGAAAAGTGGGACTTGGAGGCCTCAGTAGACTTGGAGATAGGAAAGGGATGGTAGTTGCCATGTGGGAAGCCATGCTGTTCACAAGCATTTGTGAGAGACCCTCAGAGTAGTCCTGGACATCTAGTGGATTCCTGAATCTCCAGAACTGTAGCACTGTAACTACTAGCTGCTAGGCTTTGATGTGAAACATTTTCTCTCCATTAGAGGTGGATGGTGGGGCATGGGGAGCACGGGCCTGAGGTAATCCCAGAAATGGCATGTGTTTGTGGCTCCTCCTCAGGGGTAGAGAGGTCATGCCAAAGCCATACTTTCCGACAGCAGAACAGGATATAAGACTGGCGAACTGTGGCTGAAGACACACAGCCTCACCCAGGGAGGCCCCACAGGGGTGGCACACTCAGGCATCACAGTGACTCATCACTAAGACCTGAAGGCCAGTGCCACTCACACCACAGCTGTTTCACATAATAATTAATGAGAACAACCTGGTCTCCTCATGAGGCCTTCACTGGGCCTTGACCCAGAAAGGCACAAGAAGCACAAGCAAGAAGCTGAATCCTCCCCTAGGCGATGGGGAAAACAACCTTCCTAACACTGAGACCTTTAATACAGTTCCTCATGCTGTGGTGGTCTCCAACCGTAAAATCATTTTCATTGCTACTTCAATGTACTTTTGCTACTGTTATGAATTATAATGTAAATATCTGTTTTCCAATGGTCTTTGGTGTCTCCTGTGAAGGGGTCCTTCAACTCCCAGGTTGAGAATGACTGACGTAGAGTCATAAAGTCATAAAAGCCATTATCATTATCTTGTAAAAAAAAGAGTGAAACCCACTCCCTTAACATAAACCTCTACACCTTCATCTTTCACAGCTGTCTTTAATAGTTTTATCCAGTTTCCACCTACCAAATATTTAGGAAGTTCAAATGTAGAAAGGAATGACAAGGAACACATAGTCTACTAGCAAAGTCCCTAAATGGAAGTGAGGTAAAGCTCTGTTTTGAACTGGATCAATATTCTCTGGTTCTTAACTTCATTCAGTTTTTATTATCAAATTTCCTCTTTATTCTTGCCACTCAACTGGGCTCAGGAATTTCAAGCACTGTCATTACAAAACTCACAAGCTATGAGAGGAACATAAGAATACACATAGTATAGAACCATTTATTTTTTTGTTGTACCAGGGATGTATACCGAGGACCACATAGAATGTGGTGGCAATGCTAAGTCTTCTTTGTGGATCTAGAAGAAGGATAGAGTATATGCATACCCAGATCTCATGAGACCATTCTATGACAAGGAAGAAGAAACAGTTTGCTCACATTCCTCCCCCAAGCACCACAAACACTCGCAATGGTGTGAACTTAGTGACAAGACATATTTTCCACTCTCTCTGAGGGCTTGGCAATATACAGCACCCCCTACTTCTACTCTGAAATCATCCACTGTTGAAAGCCAAGTCAGCTTTCTCTCTAGGTTCCAAGCATTCAGATATCTCAGAAGCAAAGTGGCCTAGGTATGTAGGAAGGGTTTCTTTTATGCTACCCACTCAGAGTGGGTATGTCAATCCTCAAAGCTGTATTTAACAGCATCTAGTCTCCGCGGCTAACACAAGCATGTGTCTGTCACACATGCCAATGGCTTGTTCGGCTGGCAAGTAAAATGTAATAGTGGAGAGAGAAGAGAGGTAAACGAACGTACCTGCACTTCCTGGCTTTCCGGTGACATTATTCGGTGGTAATGGTTTTCTCTGTGGAGGCATCGGTCTAGGGGGCATAGGTCTAGGCATGGGTGGGCGACGAGTTCCTGGAATTGTGGCTAAGAGATATTATAAAGTCAGCATTTACTACCAAAAAAATCAATTTGAAATAATTAAGCTTTCATAAACAGCAGAGTAGCAGTTGGGTGCTAAGAAATTTCATATTTTATAGAAGAGTGGCTATATAGAAAAGCAATATATAAGTGGGAGTCCTCTAAACTTATGCTGGTTGTATATTCAGGGACAATGAATCACAATAGCATATGTAAATAATCTCCTATAATTTTAGATAAAATATTCAGGCATAGATGTTTTCGGAGGTCATGTGTACCGAATTTAACATCTTTCCCCTAGAGTTGCAACAGAAGCATCGCTGAGGCTTATCATTCCTACTACCATTCCTTCCACCATTTAGACTTTGAATTGTTGAGCATATATCCAATTTCTCTTTTTGTGGGTGTTTCACACTAACCCCAACTCTAATATGTAATTATAATCGAACAACATTGGAGCTTTTCAGGTAATTATATCGAGGCAGCAGCTGTGGCAGCAGTGGGAATCTGGTGACTGTGGAGTAACTGTAGCACTGCATTGCATAAGGATTCCTAGCTAGCCGACATGACTAGGAGCCAATTTTACCACTCACTCTGCTCTGCCACCCACAACCTCTGCTGCGGGGCTACCAGCCCGAGAAATAGCACAGTTTTAAATCTTCTTTGCCCAATGGGCAAAGGAAAGTAGCATGCTTTTCATGGTTTGCATAATAAAATCCACTTTGCAGGATGGTTGGGAAAGCTAACAGTGCCTGGAGCAACCCACCTTAGCTCAAACTTTAAGCCACTATAGTTTAAAAATGTATTTCTTTTTTGCATTATTTATGTTGATTTTAAATAAGAAGAATTCTCCACCCAGGAAAATACTTTATCATTTTAAATATTTTCAAAGCTAATAGGAAGAGAGACAAAGAAGAAAGGGGTAGGAAAGAAAGGAGAGGGAGAAGGGGAAAGCCTCACATGTGCTTGCTTTGTGGTGATACAAACACTAATCATGAGAACCTCTTTCACAGCATCCTTTTGAAAAGCAAAGAGACTGGGTTATCAGCTTCACATGTCTACTACATACAACTCACTGTTCGAGGACAGAATTAACTTCAGGGCAAAGTAAATCATAGTAAATCACACAGGAATCAAACTTGAAAAAAAAAACTATCTAAAACCTAGTAGCTTTGTACCACTTGTCCATTCTGGCTTCTCTGAATACTATACAAAGCAACCATTAAGTTAGTATTCCCCAAAGGGTTGTGAAAGAATTTAATTTGTACTTTCTTTCCCAAGCATGATCTTTTGGGATGTTTCTCTAGCAGCTTGCATCTGCTGCTAATATACTTCTCACATACAGGGACCATGCAGATGTCCACCAACTGCTGCTATTTCTGTGAGAACTTCAAATTTGAGGTGCCAGAGGCTCTACATCTTACTCCTTACCTGTTTTTTCTGTGGCAAGTGAGTTCACTGACATATTTCTCCCAGCACTTGACGGCTTAGGTGCTTTCTTGGTTCCTAGGAACAGAGATCATCAACAGGAATAAGAGTATGGTAAAAATCTGCTGAACACTTTGTCATGGACAATTGATAAGAGTTGTCTAGGAAAGTGTGCACTTCTGGGAAAGTGTGCACTTCTGGGTAAGTGTGC
>CAJQZJ010032464.1:7051189-7066549 GCA_907164525.1 Lophiomys imhausi
GTAAGTGTGCACTTCTGGGAAAGTGTGCACTTCTGGGAAAGTGTGCATTTCTTACATAAACACCAGTACTTTTGTGCTCATTTTAATTGTCTTCTACTATCTACGTATAAAAATACTAAAAATTCTACATTCATTGGTTCTTTTTCTTCTGTAGAGCTGGCTCTGGACTGTGGCTTTTGGTTTTGTCATAATTTTCCATGGCATTCATCCAAAACTGGCTGCCTGGGAGGTATTGCTCCACCAGACAGATTTTTACCATGGGTGAATTGTCACCTTCTGCCAGACTTTATGGGTACATTTTGTGGTTAAAAAGATAACTTTCCTTCAAATCCCCAATGCCCATAAAGAAACCTCAGAAATCCAGTGTGGTTGGATTTATACTTATTCAACTGACTCTAAAAATATCCCCATGCAGGTTCGGTCTATTAAATTGTTGAGGCTACCAACTAGATATTTACCTTTAGGATTTGTAAAATAGTCCTGGATTGGCCTAGAACCCCAAGCTGTTGTTTGGAAGGAATCAATTCAAATTTGCTTTGTGTGATTTTTTTTCTCTCCTGTCTCCTTCAAACATGCTGGTTATCTGGCCATTCACCTAAGTAACTGGGGTAGGTTTTGGAAAGCTTCCCTAGGATGTGGGGATCCATATTTCGCATCTTAGCATTGTGTTACTATTCTTTTTATTAATCATCTTTGCTTTCTTTGTACAATTTTATTTTTTAGTTAAAATATAATTATTTCATTTTCCATTTCTTCCATCCACCTCCTCCTATGTACTGCACCCTTCCCTGCCTTGCTTTCTCTCTAATTCATAGCCTCTGGCTTCTTTTTTCTTTAATTGTTGCTACACTCACATAAGCAATACACACACACATTCCTAAATATATATGTATTATATACACATTCACATATACATATATATATATACATTCATATATATAAACATATATTATATATATATATATCTTTATATATTCACACACACACACACATACATAACAGCTAGCTAAGATGGTCCAGCCTCACAGACTGTTCCAGTCAGGACTTCATTCAATAAAGCCCTGAACTTTCCTACTCAATGTTCAGCTTCTGACTACAAACTTTTTAGGACATTTAAATTGCTGAGCACACAAAGACTGAACAACAAATGTTACTATTAACTTGCTTAACCATTTTCACATTTTTATTTGGGCCCCCAAACAGGTTTCCTACATCCCACATCAGCAGGAAGCAATTTTAAGAGAGCAACATCCCATTCCCAGAAGGTGGGGTGGGTGATTTTTTTTTTTTGATATTTGATGGGTTATAGTTGCTTGTTATTTAGGGGGATTGGTTACAAGTTGTTAAATGGTCTGGTTAAACAAGGGTTAGGAGGTTGGACCCAGGGATTTCTCTCTTTTTCTTTTCTCTATCCTTCTTTCTCTCCTATGTAGGAGGGAAAGACTTGAAAAGAAAAAAAAAGGCATTTACGGGGGGTGTGGTGGCCCACGACTTTAATCCTTGCATGAGGGAGGCAGAGATTTCTGTGAGTTCAAGGCCATCCTAGTCTACAAAGTGTATCCAGGACAGCCAGGACTACACAGACAAACCCTGTCTCAAAAAACAAAAACAAACAAAAAAAAGAGATATAGGCACGATACAGGAATGATAAAGAAAAAGGGGTAGATTATTGAATCCTCTCTTATATCTTTGCATATTGATACAAAATTAAGGTTAATTCTTTCTAAGGTATTATGCCTATGTAATTCTTAAAAGTGCAATGTGAAGTTTTGGCCTTTTGATAGCAACCAACACAAACTGTTTAGGATAATTAAGAAATGCAAACTAATAGTCATTCAAACATGTCATTTTGTTAGGTACTAGTTGAGTGTATCACAGATGTATTCTAAGTTAATCAGAAATCAAGTTGCTAAGAAACAAGCAATATTTGTTTATCTAAATATATAGAGATAGTCAGGGAGTCTTCAAAAACCTCAAGAGATCTGTAGAATATGGCATTCAAAGATGTTTTCTTAATTTAAGATTTATTGATATTGATATAAGTCAGCTCCTGACAGCACTTCCCCACCCCCCACCCCCCATTTTACTCCAAGTAGATGATGAGCATCAAGAAATCTCCATTTGGAGATGACTGCATTAGTGGCAGGCAAGACTGTGGACAGAATGCTGCCCCAAAAGGAAAAAACTTGGAAGCAGGTAAGTCGACAGTCTAGCTCTGCCAAGATAGGGTAGGCAAGTCCTTCATAATTCCTGCTTCACAATTAAAATCTGTCAGAGATACTGGACCAAAAGCCTGAAAATAGATGCTCCAATGTTATAGAGAGAAATTGGGGACTGCCCAGGCAGCCAGTTGCCTGTCATTTCTTAGTTTTGGAAGCTGCTGGTTCTGCACTTCCTGTTTATTCAGATATATTTATCCTTCTCAGGTCTCTGATGTTGTTGAAAACTAGATACTTATAGTCTCACAGTTAAATTTTAAGCTGTTTAGGAATTAAGAGGATCTTCAATCTCTAAGAAGATGCTTATAAGTTGGTAATGCAAGTTAAGATGGAAACTGAGTTAGGTATAGTGTAGAACTTTAAACCCATTAAGATAGATAATAGAATATTAATATCAATTGCCAAATACATATGGCCTGAACATTGGGAATGTATGTTATACCTTATAATTTTCAAAATTGTGGCCTAATTGTTCTTATTGTTTTGTATTGTATTTATTGTTATAAGAAAAAGAGCCTTTTATTGGACTAAAAGGGGAGCTGTTGGGGGGTAAAAAAGATACAACTTAAATTTTTAAAAAAGCAGATGGGAGGGTGAAGGGGAAGGAGGTAGGAGGGAGGGGACTATGATTGAGATGTAACTTGAAGAAATAAATAAATGTTTTTAAAAAGATGACAAAAAAGTAATTAATACAGAAGTTGGCATCATAGAGTGATGTTATTGTTATAAAGAACCTGGTCCTGTTGATTTTGGGGGGAATATGGATGTCTTCGAAATTTTCTTCTAAATACTGTTCCTGTGCCTGCAGTTCTTAGTACCCTGATGTCAGGGAGATGGATCATGAGACTGATTATTCTGTAAATGACACACAGGCATACAAGCATATTTCCATAGTGCCACTGAGATGACTTGCTTTGGTGAGTTGGTGAGTTTTGATTTACCATAATTTCTCAAAGGTCTCGCATGCATGCATGCATGCATACACACGCACGCACACACACAGCCTGGTAGGTTGTGTGTTCTTTGAATAGATCTTATTAGTCCTTCTCCAAATATTTTTGTCCTTCAAAAACAATTTCTAATACTGTGTAAGCACTCTGCATATTTATTACTTGATTTGAGCTTTACAAGGTTTTTGTATAAGATACAGCATCCAGAACCCATAAATGAGGAAATCCAAGGCCAGATTAAATAAGCTGCCCCAAGGCTTACTGCTAGGAAATACTGGGACTCAAAATCACAGGCTCTCGGCTCCAACGTTTCTTAAGCACTGAGTCCTCCTATTGGCTCCTTCTCCTTGTACTCCTTACAATGACTCTAAGATTCTTAGTCCTATATATTCCATCTCCTGAGAAGGCTACAGTGCCACCCTATATGAGCATCAATGGCTTTGACTGGCAAGCATCTGTCCTGTAACCATGCCACCATTGTGTGGCACTCACAAAAACATAGCTGTAGGCTTTCAGCAGTTCCTATGGGGTAAATGCAAATCCACTAACCACAGAATGAGTACAGGTAAGTGCCTGAAGGCAGAAGTGAGTTGGAGATGAAGGAGAAGGGGGAGGGAGAGACATAGGTCAGCAAAGTAGGAGGGTGAGAAGAGGGGAGGGAAAGGAGAAGGAAGAATATATTAGAGCGGAGTGGTTCTCAACCTTGCTAATGCTGAGATCCTTTAATACAGTTCCTCATGTTGTAGTAACCCTCAGCAATACGTTTTGTTGCTACTTTATAACTGTAAATTTGCTACTGTCATGTATTATAATGTAAATATCTAATAAGCAGGATATCTGATATATGATCCCCCAAAGGGGTTATGACCCACAGGTTGATAACCACTGAATTAGAGGCCACTAGAAATTTCCAAGTTGATCTCTCCAGATAGAGACAAAGGTGGCACACCATCATGATCTCTAGATATAAATCAGCAATCCAACAGCACATCGATCCTTGAAACCTGACAGAAGACAGAAGTATCTGGAAGCATTGGAAAGGGTCCTGCAAAAATCTGAGGTGCACTGGAGAAAGCTGGAGACAATGAAGCTTTGGGTTCCAAAAACTGGTGAACTTGGGCAATTCAAAGTTAAAGACAACACAGAGTCAAAATGAGGAAAAAATTAAAAAGAGAAGCCAGTATGGGACCCTGTAGAGAATGGATCTTTGGATTGCCAATGAGGCAATAGAGCTCAGGCTGTGAGCTGAATTCTTTTCTCTCAAGCAGGATTAATTGGCATATATAGTAAAAGACAGATGGTCCTGGACGCACCAAGACTGGACCCTCAGTATGGCCTACCACTGCTCTATGGGAGTTTTCCAGAAGTCCACGGATTTGCGTAATTCATCATTTGGCAATTTCTTGTCCAAGATGAAATAATGATTTGGGATATTTCTAACCATAGTAACAAAAAACTTTGCAAACAAACACATTGATATCCAGTTGAATCAGTGGAAATCTATTTTCAATGAATCAGTCAGTAGCTTACTTCCTGAGATTTAAAGGGGTGATATTATAGAGGACTGATCTCTGTTCTTTTGTCTCAAAATATTAGCACCTAGCTAAAATTTCATGAGCAATGAGCCAGTGGCCTGGAAGAGTTAGACACATCCTAGAAAAACATACCTCACTCTGAGGAGTCTGATTTCTCCTTGTGAGGCACACTCCATGTGGGGGCAGTAAAGTGTGGTTTCTCCATTTGGACATAGAGAGAAGTGGGGGTAAGGTGGGTGGGAGCGGGGACTGGGAGGAGAGAAGGAAGGGGAGCTGTGATCAGGATACAAAATGAATAAATAAATTAATAGAAAGAAAAGGATATAGAGAATACAGCCTGAGATCAGCTGTGTAATAAAGTCTGCAAGATCACATGCTCCAAGGTAGCTTCAGAACTCTGCTTTGCCTGGCATGGAAGGAGCCTTCAAATGGTGATGATTGATCAACTCACCAGCCCAGTAGTTGTCATCATCCAAGAGAGTCCAGACAAGTTTCTTCTCTAAAGAGTCAGGCAATAAACTGTTTGTTTCTCACCACCTTTCAACTTAGACATATCTAATGTGTGGAACACCTTAACTAAACTATGATGTCTGAGTGTCTATGTGTGAAAATCACCAAAAAAGAAAAAAAAAGCAGAATAGTAGATAGATCCAAATTATCAGCCTTGGGCTAACAAGATGGAACAGTAGGTAAAGGTACACGATGCCAAGGTGTTGACTGATTTTGATATCTAGAAACCATATTGTAGAAAGAGAGGGCCAATTTCTGCAGATTGTCCTCTGATTCTCTGATTTCTATATATTTACAGAGACATGGGCATGTGCATGCCCCTCTCTACCCCCCCCACAAATAAATACATGTAATAAAATTTCAGCCTCTGTAGGCTACTTTCTAATCTTAAAATAAAGAAAAATCAACACACATAAAATACAAAACAAGTGTCTACTATAGTGTTAAAAATAAGAAATATTCAAAGGTAGTGTCCAGCAAGACCGACCCTGAAGATGACCATGCCTGGGTGCTGTCTGCTACCTGAGATAAACAACAAGATGATTCTTGACAGAAGGCCTCAATAGATTGACAACATAATGTAGAACAAACAAATAAATTTGGTTGGACATTGGAAGAGAAACAAGGAAGGGGAGAAGGGTACCCCACTTGCTCTGCCTAAGCTCAGCAGCCATTTCCTCTTGGTAGTTACACTACAGAAATACTTGTCTTCCTCAAACTCTTTTGGGTAAGATTTTATAAAGATGACTTATGAACACAACATGATAATGACAGTTACTGGTTCAAAAGTGGATCTTAAAAAAAAACTTCATGCTGTTGGCAAGTTAAAGTATAATAATGCTATTTTCCCTCTTTGGATTATTCTCATTGTCCTAGAAAAAAATGCTTGATTATACTGGAGGCAACAGCTCTCAAATAGGACTATAGCAACTTTCATTTTGTTGTTGTTGTTATTTGCTCTGTTTATACCTAATTTCTACTTTTACTTATGCAACCTCCAAGGATTTATTTGAATATTAAACCTGTGTATTTAAATTCCTCCCAAGGTGATATGAGAGAAGATAGCTCTTGTTAGAGTGAAACTACCTATGCCAATCTGAGAAAGTATGCAATGCTAAAATTTCAGCTGGGAAGAATGAATGAAATAGCTCAGCACAAATAAGTACGGCCATGTCTCAAGAATCTGTACACTGTCCTCATTCATTTGTTCTGAAAATAACTAAATTTCTAGGTTTTCAGACATCATAATACTCAGGTAAAGTACATGAAACATATTCTACATGAATCTACATGAGTTTTAGACTAGCTCCAAGTATTACATCTCTTTCTTACTAGGAGCTGATTAAGCATAACATATATGCCTTAAATGTGTTCTAAATTTTATGCATTTTTCACATGTAAATACATGACTTATATTATTAAAAATATCTCTCAAGGAAGCAATGCAGTCTCATTTCCCTATGGAAATGAGTAAGGTGGGCATTTGAGTTTTTATTAGGTCCATTCTTATAGCTCTAAGGAAGTTAGGGCTGTGTCATTTGAGCACAGTGATTTAAAAACTGTAATAGAACTATAGTCATGGTGTCCAGTTGTTAATTGTGTTGAATTAATTCTGCTTCACTTCTTCTTTTAAATTCCACATTGCAGACTGCTAGTAGTTAAAGGCCTTTCAGAAAGTTGTGATGGGCACTGTGAGAGCTGATAAAGGGTAAATCAAGTATTGTAAAGACTGATTTGTGTATGGAAAGTAGCTTGAAATAAGGGAAAAACTAGTTTTACTGTTTTCATTCTGTAATTAACATTTAACCAGAAGTATTTTTTGAGAAACAATACTATATATAATAGTTAATTCAGTAGACTAGGTTTAGAAAAGTAAAAACTTCTTTTCCAACATTTTGAGGGATATTTGAAGTGAATTTTAAAGTGAATTAAAACTTTAAATTCTATTTTACGAATAGTTTCCAAAACTTATACAAAAAATTGAAATATGAATTCAACAAAATTATATGAGATGGACATCAATTCACTTTGGTGCAACCAAAGAGCAATACATTTGTGTTTATTACCTGTTCCCACTCCATTTCCATTGGACATCCCTCTAGATTTGGTTTTATCAGGTCTTGTAGTTGTTTTGTTCAGAACTACAACAAAGTAGGGATTAAACAGTTTAGACATTTTCTTATTAAAAGTTTGTAGCAAAGGAAAACAAAACTTCTCAGAGAACTGAAAAATCATTTAACTAGGCAATAAAATAATGACAACTCACACACAAAACCAAAACAAAACTCATATGGTCCAGAACACAGAATATAGAAACAACATTCTGTTATGAAAGTCATAAACTTTCAGAGGTGAGAATGAAAATCTGCATCTGTACTGAGGGGTCACTGGGCTCCAATATTTGTTCTTGAGAAAAGTAAGTAGCAAGGGAATTTCTAATTTTGAGTGGGAAATAATTTACCTTGCTTTCCATGTATGCAATAAGACACACTCCACAATAGAACTGAAGGAGTATCAGGGTTACATTACACCTAGTGGAAAACCAAGACCTGAAAAGTATTATTTAATGTAAAGGCTACCATCCATAACTCATAGGTGTGTGGTGCCTTTTTAGACATCTGTAGATATTGTTTAATTGAAATAGTCTTTGTACACATCCTCTGTTGAGCACCATGTTCTCTAGAAAACCAAACACTGAATGTGCTTCCATGCATGAGCTCCAAGGCCAGGGTGCCTATCTTTTAATTCCCTTTCTGATTCCCCTCAGACCCTCAGACTCCTCAAACAAAACTTCTAGGATGCATGGCAAGCACTTGGTCATTGTCAGTCATTACTGTTTCTGTATTTTACAGAAATGCTCAATCAGTCACATAATAGGTATTCACTGATTTTTTTTTAAATACGAAGTCGCATAGAAATACCTTCTCTTGTAATAGAGCTTTCTACCTAATTACCTTTAGGAGTTAGAAATTACAGCCAAAATATTGGCTCTCTATATGAAGGACTAGGAGTCAGCAGCTTCCCAGCAGGCAGACAAAGAACAAAAGCTCTAGGTAGATGAATATATTTTTACATGGATGTTGAAGATGCCTAACTTCCTGTTTCTCCCTAAGACAAACACTTGGTGGGAGTTTAACAACCTCCTCTCTACACATTCCCCAAAGAACTGTTGTGGAGCACTGATGTGAAAGGAAACAATTTATTGCCCTTTCTTTGTCCAGATTATCTAATACCCTGGGATACCCAAAACCAGCCAGTTCCCAGGGAAAAAGGGAACTCATTCTACTACCCACATATCCACTTGTTAGATTCCAGCTCTGGGTCCCTATCCCATCTGGGGACTCTGTCTCTGTGTACTTGGTTGTCTTTGTGCTTCTGCTTTCAACAAGATCTGGATGAGTGATGAGATCTTGCTTTCCTGCTTTTTTTTTAAGTCTTTAAATTAGTGTAGAAAAAGAAACAATTCCTGTATCTCACTCTGACTATATATATATATATATAATATGTATATATATTATATATATATACATATGTATATATATACATATATACATATGTATATATATATATGTATAAATACATAGCCATTCCATGTGCACCTTGTGGGCACCCTGTAATTAACAGATAATCCCCTACAGGCATGTTAGTTAAGAAGATCACTAGCTTCCACCAACCTGAAAGTTAAAAATGTAATCATCAGATAGCACTGAGGCTTGTAAGAGAGATTCCCCATCTTCCTGTACTCTACTCTGCCTCGAAGGTGCTTCTACCAATTTGTTTTAAAATGTCTTGATTTATAACTTTTGTTGTTCTGTTACTGTAAAACATGCATGAAATGACTTCTAAAACACAACACTACAACAAGGAAGAGTAGAATGTATGTTCCTGGGTCATGGTCACTCATAATTGAATAAATCATAAAATGAATTTTAAAAACTTCATAAAATGAATAAATCGTGTCTTTTATTCTTTTGAAATGAAAAATGTTTCTTTTGGTGACAAAAGGTATCAAGAAAAAGTATTCCCTTTGAAACTAAAAGCCCCCTTTTACTAGGATGAGGCAATTTATTTTCCTGAGGCAAGAAAAATCATTTGAAATTGTCACAAAAAACTTAAGGTATGTGGGACTTATGAATAAATCTCATTTAAATCTTTTTATATTTGTTCAGTTCCACAGAAGTCTCTGAATCTAAACATCCATAAAAAAAAACCTTTAAGTCTCATCATATCAATGAATTAAGCCATTCTGTTATCCACAAGGACCAGAATTTCTGTGTTCCTTTTATTTCAACCTGAGGGTGCATGTCCTGGATCCCTGCTCTTCCAAACCTTCCTCCTTTGGGAAAATTGGCTGTTTCTGCTCTACCTTGTAGCTTCCCCAGCCTGCTGACTGCATGGGTCCTCAGAGAAAGAAAAGCTCGCTTACCAGGCCTGGCATGTGTTTTTTCAGGTATTCTGAGCCTCTCAGGAATCGTGTGCAATCTGTGTGGTGCTGAAATAGAAGACATACTTTATATCCAATAACTAGTACTCCAAAGGCTAGCCAGTTGACCTTTGTTACTGGAGGGGCCAATACCTAGGATACACTTCACATAGAAGGAGAAAGAACATTCTGAAATTGCCAATTATTCATTCATGCCAAAGGGTTAGAAAACAATTGAAAATACTCATGGCTAAAAAGCAAAGGTACATAGAATGAGGTAGGTCATTTGTAATATTAAGAATCAATCATTTAGTCTGTGCTTGTCAAAAGTATTAATTTTATCAGATAGTTGCTTAACATGATGAATATATAATGTAGCCATCAATTTACTCTCTCATCTATCAAGCCAGCCATCTACCCAGACATCCATCTAACTATGCAGACATACATATAACTATGCAGACATCCATCTGACTATGCAGACATACATTTAACTACCCAGCCAACCATCTAACTACCCAGCCAACCATCTAACTACCCAGTCATCTATTCAGCCACCCATCTACCCAACCATCCATCTAACTATTCAGCCATCCATCCAGATACCCATCCACCCATCTAACTACCCATCCATCTATCTAACAAGTACCCATCCATCTATCTAACTACCCATCCACCCAACTATTCATCCATATATTTATACAGCCGTCTATCCAGCCAGCCATTTTTCTCAATAAGGAACTGCTATACTGTGGAACATTACTTTTCCAACGAAAGCAATCTTAAGGATTAAAAAGAGATAAAGAAAGGAAAAATTAGATAGCAAAGAAAAACAATAGTAATGTGCTCTTTATCAAATCGTTTGCTTATGAACTCTGAAATTAATAAATATTCACTGTCTATGATTGATATACAAAGGAGTGAAAGAAAATGATTCCTGGTGTCTCACCTGTCAAGGAAAAGTGAACAAGAAACCCTAACACTAGCATGCTACCTCCTGTTGTATGGCGCCTGCCCATGAAGGAGCAGCAATGAAGCCTTGCTGGATCAATACATGAATGCCCCATTGCAGGTAAATCTGGGAGAAGATCCAGAGCTAGTTTTGCTTCCTAAGGTATTAAAGTGTGTGCTCATCCTGGAGTCTACCAACTGCTGCTCTTTGCGCACTGTACACCACACAGGGATCCCTGCCACCAAGTCTCTTGGTAATGCTTTAGCTACAGCCAGAAAACTTTTTTTTTTCTTGTAAACTATACAAATGTTACATCATTTAACAGTTTTGCTCACATCCTGAGTGGATATTTATTAACCATAAATCAGCAATGTCTTGCCTGTCAGACTTAAAAAAAAATAACACCTGTGAAATAGCTTACGCTGTAGCTCTCACTTTGAAGCTTCCAATGCGAAGGCTTTGATGAGCAGGGTTTTGCCATACTCCGGGAGGCCAACTGGATTCAGAGGCAGACTAAATCCTGCAGGGGCCTTACTGGGGCCTTCCCAAGGGTACTTACTACAGTGAACACAAGCATTGAGGTTGTAAAGCATTAATACCCACAGAGCCAAAAAAAAATGCCTTATGATGATTTGCAAATGGTTCCCTTTGATTTTCAAGTGCCAGTCATTTTAACCTATTTCTGCTTTTTTGTAAATGCCTATGAACGTTTGATTGATTTTGCTGAAGAGAACTGACAGGATCACAGTTCTTATTTTCCTCATCATAGAAAATACAGGAATTTTCAAACTTTGCACAGGAAGTAGATCAGAGCAGGGCGTAGAAATGCCCGGCAGTGTGTCACCATTCCTTCAGCACCAGGGTATAAGAGCTCGTGTTCTAGTTTTTCTAGGAAGAACTTAAAGAGCTGGAATAAAATTTAATTTTAGACTGTGAGCTTACTCAGCTCTTCACCCAACAGCATGTGACCTTTTGAAAGCTGCTCTTTTAACCCGAAAAGAAAGACAAAAAAGCTTTGTGACTACGGAACCATGTAAACAGCACTGACACGTGTTTTAGGCTGACCAATAAAAAAACCAAACCAGAGCCGGGCGGTGGGGGCGCACGCCTTTAATCCCAGCACTTGGGAGGCAGAGGCAGGCGGATCTTTGTGAGTTCGAGGCCAGCCTGGTCTACAAAGCGAGTCCAGGACAGTCAGGGCTACACAGAGAAACCCTGTCTCAAAAAAAAAAAAAACAAAACAAAACAAACAAACAAAAAAAACCAAACCAAACCAACCAACCAACCAAAAAAACCTTAAAGATACTTCATATCTATGTTTTTAACTTCTAAAAAAATTAAAGTATATAAAAAGCAACACCAGAAATATACAGTGAGAAGAGAAGCACGGTGCTCTGCCCAGTTCCAAATGGAGAAGCAATTAAACAGCTGAAAGCCAAATCATCAAGAATTCTTGAGATCCTTTGGGTAAGGACATTGCTACAATGTACTGAAGTAGAAAGCTGGGCGCTTGGAGCTGATTCAGTGGGTAAAAATGCTTGCCTGGCAAGCTCAGCTGGACCCCCAGAATCCCTGTGGCAAGAGACGATCAACTCCATTAAGGTATCCTCCGAGCTCCAAACACACGGTCACAAATAACTTCTCATCACATCTCTGCACATACACGATAAACAACAAGCAAAAGTAGAAGGCAGAGAGAAATGGGCTTAAGTGGGAGCGCTTGTGAGGGAATTGCCTCAGTAGAAGCGTAAGCAAGCCTGCCACAGAGAAAACACGTGGCAGAATCTAGTAGCGGGATTCTGGTGGGGCGCTAGGAGTACCGCTGCTGAGGGTTTGCGATTCCACAGTCTCATACGTCAATGGTCCGTCCACACAGGATTTGAGTACAACATTGGGAGGAATGATTTAGTCCCTGCTTCTAGTCTCTCAATTGGTGTGTGCTATATGAGCATTGGCATTAAATAAACCCCAATGTCCCAGATGGACCTGAAGTACCTCAGAGGTCAGGCTCAGCTTATGAAAAGGTCCTTATGAAAAGGGTCCTGATAGCACACAGCTTGTCTTCATCAAAGCCACTCTACTCTACTTCTAATCAGGCTTATTGGAAGGCACCTGTTTGTGGGTGCTCTTCTCCCTGAAGATGACTTTCTTTTCTAGTTATTGATATCTCATGCAACTGCATCCCAGGTGAGCCTAAACAAAAGATTTGAGACAAAACCAGGAAAGCATGTACTCTAGGATAGCAGAGCAGAGCTTCAAACTAAGAATTATCTGGACACAAGAAAAAAAATTATAGTATATAATCATGCTAATGTCTTAATGTAATTAAGACAATGTTGCTGAAGAGGTGTATTGTTTGAGCATAAGGATGATTCTGCCATTCAAGACAGTAAAGTGATTTGCAAAAAGAAAATACCAAAGCCAGGGAGGTTGTAGCCTAACACATCTAACTGTGTGTCATTATTGGATGAAGCTGGGAAAGGGGGCATAAGAAGGTTGCCCTGGTGCTTCTTATTTTTCTGCATACTTGTAAACAAATAATAAGCTAATAAATACAAATTAAATAAACATTGAATTGGAAATTTTAAAATTAAAAAGTTAAACTAAACAAACAAGATTTAGAGTTAGTGACTCTTTAAGAGTTGTCCCTCACTCGTCCTAGTCATGATTGCTCAGGCTCCCACTCAACTGATACAGTGCCTTCCTTAAAATTAGACTTATTTTATTGCTATCATATCTCTTGTTATTACTTATTACTTTTCCTTCTTTCCTTCCTTCCTTTCTTTTTTTTTCTATTTTGCTTTCGTTTTTCAGGTTGGCCTTGAACTCAGAATCCTGCTGTTACTGTCAGCTGCTGAGATTATAGAAGCTGTTATGTGATTACTAGACTCTGTTAATACAGATTTACCCGTCGATGTTCTCCCTCAAACTAGAATTGATAATGGATGGAACAGAGTAATCTGTCTTCCAATGTCTTTAAAAAGTTTGCTTTTGTTTCATTATATTTGCTTTGGCTTTCTACCATTTAATACAAATGAGCAAAACGGATCACCCTAAGAGCAGCAACAATAACACAACAGCATTAGAAACCAGAAAATGGTTATAACCCAAGTAGGTTAGAAACTGTAACAGAAACGACTTCTGAGGACAGGAAGACTAAATGTTGTGCAGGTGAGATCATTTCCCCAGAGACAGGGCATCATGGAGAGCAATTTTCCTAAACGGCTCACCACTCTCAATATTTAAAAACAAAACAAAAAAATTTTTCTCATTAGTGACTTTTCTCAGCTCACAATCAATAGGTTTTATTTCAGTGGAGATGAAAGAAGGGGAAAAAGAAAGGAGATATGAGAGGAAGGGAAAGGAAAGTAGGAAGATGGAGAAGGTCTTATTTATCAGATATGAAAACCAGGCTCTTGAAGGTTCAGCAAGGGTGAAAAGATTAGTTATCAGCATTATTCAGCCAGCAATACATTTGAAGCACCGACCAAAGAAGCTGTGTATGCAAATGGCATTCAGTTTGCCTGAGGTCCTTCATCATTGACATGAAATCCATCAAGTGGTTTACACTGGTGAGGAAATACCCTCTGAAAGCAAGATTCCTTTCTTGATTGAAGGGAAATAAGGGGAAAGTTCCCTTCAAGAGTGGGTAAACAGCATTACCCCGAGTTGTCTTTGCCAATTCGGTCGCTTGTGGAATCTTAGTTGTGAAGAGCTCTTGGGCAGAGTGATCTGTTTCTTCTAGGGAAAAAACACAGTAGGATGCCTTGTTTTAAAGAACCATCTCCATAGCAAAGTGCAAAGCAAAAAACAAAACAAAACAAAAAACAAAAAAACCCCAAATAGCTCAAGCTATTCTCCTTCCCTTTTATAGTAACTTAAAGCTAATGTATATGTTAAAATTTATCTTTGTTGTTGTATGCCATTATTTTTAAGTGATTATTATAAGTACTTCCAGGGCAGCTTTGAGTTCAAGATCCTTTTGCTTTAATTTTTGCTTTTACTGCATTGGGAACTGAAACCAGGGCATCATGTATGTTAGGCAAGTGCCCTGCCATCAAGAGAAAGGCCTGAGATAGCTGTTTTATGAGGTTGCTATCCTTGGATGTAGCCAAAGTTTGAAAATAACTTAAACGTCTAAGTATTTGTCCTTTTGTCTCCTCTACTCCACAATATATATATATATATATATATATATTTCAATCACAGAAGAAAAAATGCCCTTTTATTTTCTATGTGTCAAAATAAAAAGGTATGATTACTGACATTTAGACACATTTGTCTTGGCAAAATAAGTACTACCCTCATGTTAGCCTGAAATTATTACATCTCAACGACAAGGTAAATGATATTGTACCCTGCCACCTTAAAGATCAAGGAAATAGCTGGGGGTAGTAATACTGCCCCCCACCTTTGCCTGACCCAATTTATTCTCTTGATTCAATTTTCAGGAAAAGATTTGTGATGACTGACAGATGATGGTTTGTTCAATAAACCAAGAAGCATTAAAAAAACAAAACAAAACAAAACAAAGTGGGGAGTGGAAATTAGATGATTAGTATATTCAGTGGTAATTTTTTGTCAAGTGCTTTTAACTATCATTTCATGACTTTGCAGACATAGGCTAGAATGATATATACTGTCAACTATTTGGTTATATTTGCTCATTCCACTTAAAGTTTTCTTCCAAATGGACTTCATTTGAAAATATGGCTAGTTACCTACACACACACACACACACACACACACACACACACACACACACACACAC
>CAJQZJ010032464.1:7068641-7125458 GCA_907164525.1 Lophiomys imhausi
ACTACAGAAGTCAACATAAAAGATTATAAAACACTACATACTACAGAAGTCAACATAAAAGATTATAAAACACTACTTACTACAGAAGTCAACATAAAAGATTATAAAACACTACATACTACAGAAGTCAACATAAAAGATTATAAAACATTACACACTACAGAAGGCAACATAATCTTTAGGTGTAAAATCCCTAAAACACAAAGGATTCAAGGCTAAAGAGCAAAGCTTAGAAAGGATGACCGTTCTTCCAAAATGGAAACTTTGACTTCCTGGTGGAGGGTCTGGTTACAGTAAACAGAGAGAGACAGAGATAGAAATAGAGGTAGAGGGCTGGAGAGATAGCTCAGCCATTAAAGGCTAGGCTCACAACCAAAAATATATGAAATAGAGGTAGAGAAAGAGAGAGAGAGAGGGAGAGAGGGGGAGAGAGAGAGGTAGAGAGAAAGAGAGAAAGAGAGAAAGAGAGAGGGAGAGAGAGATAGGGAGGGAGGGAGAGAGGGAGGGAGGGAGAGAGGGAGGGAGGGAGAGAGGGAGGGAGGGAGAGAGGGAGGGGGGAGAGAGAGGTAGAGAGAAAGAGAGAGAGAGAACAGAAGAGGAAATGGATAATACAGACACAGGGAGTTAGGTTCCCCTTAGGTTGCTTTCAAAACTTTCAACAAATAAGTTTTTTGAGCAGAAGTGGAAGTGGTAGTTGCCATTTGATACTGAAATTCAGATAGCAACAGAAAATACATTATGGAGTAACTAAGAGAGGGGTGGCATTAAAAATTACTGTAGAAAGAAACTAACCCAAATGGAACTGGCTAGTCATTAGAGGAGGCTGCCTGTGAAATTTATGATTGTGATCAATACAGAATAAATGCTAGACAAACACACACTACTGCCAACTTCTGCCTTCCTTACTGACATGGCACCTTGTGTATCACACGTTATGCATACCCGACATATGAGAATATTAATTTCAGCTAAACAATAGACCCATTCACTTTAGTCACACAATAGAGTGTGAATGCCTGTGTTCTTTGTTAACAAAATGAAACAGGTGGCTTCTTACTGTCTTCTTACTAGGGGAAAATACCAGAATGATTTCCTGTTGCTCATATCAGATCTCTAAGCCAAAACCTTGGTGCCCCTATAGGGAGGCCCTGCCTAGGCCTACTTTCTTTATGCAAAACTTCCCCCCGACACACACTGAGGATTTGCAAGACACTAGTGTCTCTTTGGTAAGTAATGTGATTTCCTTGGATCCTATTGGAAGAGTCAAAACATAGGATCCAGGTAAGAACGCAGCCTCCAAATGATGAAGATGAAACCTTTGCACCTTGAGGCAGCTAAGTACAACTTAAACTAGGTTGTCCAGAATGGATGCCCTCTGTTTTGACTGGGGAGTAAGGGATGGTTTAACTCACATGCCACATCTGTTCTTACTCTAGGGTGGTGCTGCCTCAATTACAGTTCTTGAAATTTGAACACTGACTAGCTGAATAAAGACTTTACTCAAGTTGGGAATGGTGGCAGTAATACCTTTAATGCCAGTACCTGGGAGGCAGAGGCAAGAAGATTTCTATGAGTATCAGGCCAACCTGATCAGAACCTTTATGAGTTTAAAGGGGAAGGAAAAAAAAACCCAGGGAATTAGAAAGTCTCATGTTTTTTTATTTATTTATATAATATAGAAAAGGGTCAGTAGTTCATAAAGTGGAAGAAAATTCACCACAATATCAAACTCTTCTCCTTTTCTATTTGGTGTTTTTGGGAATGCATTTCCAACTTTAAATCCAGCTAAACGTTTACTTGGAGGCTGAAGGAGAAGGTGCATTGATTCAGCTCTGCAAAAGCTATGAAGATGCTAAGAAAAATGCAGTTTATAAATGCCCATTAATTATAGTACTAGGCTAGACACAGAAGAGCTGGGATTAAGTAAGGAATGGTATGCTACCAACAAACCTGACATACTGTAAACACATTAGCTGCTGCTGCGTCAGCTCCCTACAGAGTCTGGAAAGAAGCTAATGTGGATTCCAGCTGCTAACATTGGCACTTTCCTTTTTAGCATGAAGTGGTGATTTCATAAACTGCAGAGCAAACTTTCCAGTGCAGTTGAAATCCATGGAACAGAGAGCAGGACAGGCCTACTGAGTCATGTTCCTACTTGATCCACTGCCACTCTAAGCAAGTCAGACTTTCTCCCCTTTGTGGTGGTCATCTGCATATTAAATCAAATAAGATTAGCATCCCTAAAACCTGTCCTCCTCACTGAGGGCATCTCATCAACATAAATGATGATGATAACTTATTTGAGAAGGCAGTTTTGATTTCCTTGTATTTATCATTAGTGTATCGTTACTATGTACATAATTACATCAGCCACTGATATGAACTGTCTAATCCATCATGCTAACCACCTTTTTAGGTAAATTGGATCACTCTAAAGAATGTTCAGCTATCAATTAGCAGTTCATGTCAACTGGGAGAAACATAAAGTACTTGAATGCTTCATGGAAGCTCAGTGAGAAAACCAGAACACTGAGAAGGCTTGTACAGTATGCTCTGTAAGAGGATTTACCCGCCCTGGAGCTGCAACCAGAGCACCACCCTTAGAAATGTAAAACATGGAGACTCTGTGGGCTTTTCACCTCAAGATTCCCTATTTCTCTATTCTAGTTTTGTGCCTTTACAGCTGTAGCATGAGCATGTAGGCCAAATGCTCTACTACTGAGCTATACTCAGCCATTTTATCCTATAGTTTCATCATTAGTTCATATTTCTCTTTCCATTGAGTTCCTTCCCTGCTACCTATAAAATTATTAAAATCCAGCAACCCTAACGAAACCCACCAACAATAAAACAAACTTTGGTTATAGGAAACACATTCTGTTCTTGGTGTACTTCTCTACCTTCTTATTGTAATAACAGTTTTACTGCATGTACAACTAGAATTCTTGAGGCACCTATGAGAATAAAAACCACCAAACTGTACAATAGAGGTACAATTGAATTCATCTCCCATGCCTCGGCTCTCAAGTTTCAATGCATCTGTGTGGGACAGCAGGGCACATTCAGCTTAAACATAAAAAAATAAGATATTTACCAGATGTAGTGTCTGTCACTTCAGGACTTGGTGGCATTTTTGGTTTTGAAGTAGTATGCTGGGATCCCTTAGGAACTGAAAGAGAGAACTCGGATCATGAGTCATTGGGGTTCCTTGTTTCTTATGTCATGCTAACACATCAGGCCTGACAAGGAGTAAGCTTTAACTGTAATAAAAAAAAAAGAGAGAAAGAAACAAGGCAGCAGCCATACAGAGACCGACAGAAAAAGGAATATAAGTTTTAGAAATAGACCAGGTGGAAATCCAGTGAAAATTCCTTGTTTTTGGAAAATGAAGTCTGAGAAATCACAACATTTGACAAATTGTGATAAAGAGGTTTTTGTTGCTTGTTTTCAACCTTCGTGTCAGAAGAGACGGAAATTTAGTATAGGGCTTCACTTTTTTTCTGCGCATGCTCACTTGGCTTGTGTTGATGACTGAGGTCACATTAAGTACTAGAACAGAGTTGCAGCAGACTCCCAGGGCCAATCATGGTCACTCTGCCCAGATCCCAGGCTTTTGACAGCCCAGTTCCTCAGGTCAGATTTTACTTTGCTCCTTATTGTTAGTTGGAAATTAAAAACAAAAATGAACAAAAAAACTATCTCACAAGGTGTGTGTGAGAACCAAATGTGAGCCATAAAATGATGTGAAAACTGTACTACCCTAAAGTTTCTTCAACTTCCCTAGGATCTTTATAAATTTGGCACTAAAGAAGCTAACTATAGACTGCTTTATATAAAGTTTTCATTTCATTTTACTCCTACAAAACTAGAAATACCCATAATTTTGTTGTGAGATTTATAGCTATGAAATTAATTTAGGGTCATTTTGTTGATTATTTGTTCCAAATTTTAAGTTATGTTTTATCTTGAAGAGCCAAATACAAATTTGAATTTTATAATTTAATTCATAGATACACTCTAAAGTATCTAGAAAGATAAGCTAACCCATTACAAAATTTTATACTGAAAAAAAAATGGTGGCTAAACATTGTGTTGTACATTGAGATACACAGCAGTGTTAGTAAACATTTGGTCAATTGAACTTACAGAGAATTCATTCACGCGGGTGGCCTCTTAAAATTTATGACATTCAAAGGCAACAGGGGAGAAACTAAGATCTGAATATTTATTTTTCAAACATTTTATGGGGCTGGCAATGTGGCTCAGCAGGTAAAGGGTCCCGACATCAAACCTCACGACCAGAATTTGATATTCAGAACTAATATGGTTGAAATAAACAAGTTCCTAACAACTTCCTCTGACTTTCACACTTGTGAAGTGGCACACACATGTACCCATGGACACACATATATGTGCACACCCCCCCAACACAAATTAAAGTGTAAAACAAAATTTAATGATGCTTATGTGCACATGTACACATCCTGGAAAGGTTATAAAAATCTAACATATTATTTGGATCTGTTTTTTAGGAAGCACGTTCTCATTTTGAAAGGGAGAGAGAGATCTAACTTTCATTACTCAAAAAGCACCATTATAACCAGGCATGGTGGCATACACCTTTAATCCCAGCACTTGGGAAGCAGAGGCAGGCAGATCTCTTGTGAGTTCAAGGTCAGCTTGGTCTACAAAGCTAGTCCAGAACAGCCAGGGCTACACAAAGAAACTGTGTCTCAAAATAAATAAGTAAATAAATAAATAGATAGATAGATAGATAGATAGATAGATAGATAGATAAATAAAACAGAAAAAAAATCATTATAAAACGTTTTGATTTCCATTGTTAGTTTTCCCTTATTAAACACCACTGATGAGGTCAGAAGCATTTGCGTTGCAGCTGCTGTCCACTGAAAAGGCCAAATGGACTGGAAATTGCCTCACTTGGAACAAAACCAGGAGCCTCTCTCCTTGTAGTTTAACAGCCCTTCAGCCTTCCAGAGTCAGCATGGAGTGAATTGGGTTAGTTCTAATCATTCTGAGCTTATAGATCTTGTGTTGGTTAAAAAGCTAATTTAAAATTAAACAAATTTAAAATGTATTGTTTAATAATAGGAAATTAGAGAAGGATTCTAATTATTGCACTGAAATTTATTAAGTACAAAGTATTCTTCAAAACAATAAATCATTAAATGGATGGAACTAGAGAAGCTCATCCTGAGTGAGCTAACCCAGACTCAGAAGGATGCACATGGCATCTATTTACTTACAGTAGGATTTAGCTATATAGTAGAGGATATCGATACTACAACCAACACACCAAAGGGAACATGGACATAGACTTTTATTTTTTATTTTTATTTTTTAATTTT
The DNA here is from genome assembly GCA_907164525.1 of Lophiomys imhausi. NCBI lineage: Eukaryota > Metazoa > Chordata > Mammalia > Rodentia > Muridae > Lophiomys > Lophiomys imhausi. The sequence continues at coordinate 7,074,011 of CAJQZJ010032464.1, forward strand.
TTAAATTTTTTTATTCTTTTTTAATCTGTTTGTCTGCTTATTTGTTTATTTGTTTTTTTAGTTCTCTCTCCTGGGCAATGAGACACTTTTCACAGGTGGTACTGCCTCGTAGACCCCTAATGTATGAGGAGGCTTTTGGCCTTCATACGACCTCTGAACTGGGGTGAGGGACTGTTATATAGGGACACTCCACTCCAGAGAAATGGGATGGAAGGGTTAGGGAGTAAAGAAAAAAAAAAGAAATGTGAAGTTTCGGCCTTTTGCTACTAATTGTCATAAACTGTTTAGGATAATTAAGAAATGCAAACTAATAGTCATGCAAGCCTGTCATCATGTTAGGTACTATGACAGTCTATTATAGTTATTTTCTAAGCTAATCAGAAATCAAGTTGCTAAGAGACAAGCAACATCTGCTTATCCTAATATAAGAGATAGATAGGGGCTCTTCAAAAACCTCAAGAGATCTGCAGAATATGGCATTCAAAGATGTTTTCTTAACTTTAGATTTTTTTTATATCGAGACATGTCAATTCCTGACAGCACCCCCTATTCTACTCCAAGTAGAAGATGAACACAGAAGAATCTCCAATTGGAGGTGGTTGAATTAGTGGCAAGCCTATCTCTTGGCAGGCAAAACCCCTTGCTCCAACTGTAGACAGAATGCTGTCCAAAAAGGACAAAACTTGGAAGCAGGTAAGTCGACAGTCTAGCTCTGCCAAGACAGGGTAGGCAAGTCCTTTATAACCCCTGCTCTACAATCAATGTGTGTCAGACAAATGGGGCCAAATGACTGAAGATTGATGCTGTAATGTATGGAGAGAAAATGGGAACTGTCCAGGCAGCACCAGTCATTTCTTAGTTTTGGAAACTGCTGGCCCTGCACTTCCTATATAATCAGATATATTTATCCCTCTCAGGTCTCTGAGGTGGTTGAAGAATAGATAGCTAGAGTCTCATAATTAAATTTTAAGTTGTTTAGGAATCAAGAGTGTTCGGGATCTAAGAAGATGTTTTTAAAATTGTGATGCAAGTTAGTATGAAAGCTGAGTTAGATATAGAACTTTAAACTCATGGAGATGGTTAGATAGTAGAATGTTAAAGTCAGGTGCCAAATACATATGGACTGGACATTGGGAATGTATGCTAAGCCATATAACCCTCATAACTGTGGCCTAATTACCTCTGTTGTTTTGTATTGTATTTATTATTATAAGAAAAAGAGCCATTTGTTGGACTGAAAGGGGGAGCTGTTGGGGGGAAAAAGATGTACCTTAAACTTAAAAAAAAAGGAAGGGGATGGGTGAGTTGAGGTGGAAGAGAGTGGGAGGATGGGACTGGAGGGTGGAGTAAGGAGGGAATTGCGATTGAGATGTAACTTGAAGAAATAAAAAATAAAGTAAAAAAAATTAAAATCATTAATAAATTTTTCATAGTAGTTTATATCCCCTTCTTCTTAACTTTGTATTCAGGAATTTATAGTCTGGAAGTCTGAACTCCTAATATGTCTTACTTTATCTTTTATCATTTTCTTGTTTTAAAATTTTCATTTTTTCTTTATTAATCTTGTCCTATGCTCTATATTTAATAAAATCTTGACAGTTGTTTCCCAAGAAATTTTAACAACTATTCAATTTTATAGTTATATTATTAATTTTATACCAATAAATTTAACATACCTGATTTATTTAATAACAGTTACTCAAAATATTTTGACACATTTTAGCCGTTTTATTCACTAATCATTATTTCTTAATTAATCATTAAGCATTTTACCAAGATTCCATATATCTCAATATTCTAATATCTTATTGTAATTAAAATTTTTAGTTCTTAGTATTTTAATGTTTTATAAAAGGCAGAATTTTTTTAAAAAATTAAAATTATTTTTATACAGAGAGAGTAGACTTGCTGGCCTTCAGTCAATTCCTTCCTCAGGAGCAACAATGAAGCATGGTTGTGATGCACACACTTTTATAGATAGAAATTCAAGTGTAAGAAAAGTTGTATTTTAGGATTACAGAAGAAAAACAGAATGATAACATTTGTAATTGTTTGTTCCAATAAAATAGGTAAGAGAATACAAAAAAATCTAATTCTTTGGGGAATGTTGCACTGGTACCTTTATATATTTATACCTCAAAAATAGTATTCTCATAATAAAATTTAGTAATATGAACATTTTTATTATATACAAGGCATATTTTTAATTATTAGTGAGATGTAGAACATAGAATAGTGTTTTAAATCCATTTTCTTGAATAATAATAGACAGAATCAAATATTTAAAGTCATAACTAAAACAATAACAGAATCTTAAAATTATGCGAATTATTCCTGGTAGGCTTCAAGAATTACCACCTGGCCAGGCATGGTGGCGCACACCTTTAGTCCCAGCACTTGGGAGGCAGAGGAAGGTGGATCTCTGTGAGTTCGAGGCCAGCCTGGTCTACAAAGTGAGTCCAGGACAGCCAGGGCTACACAGAGAAACTCCATCTCGAATAACCAACCAACCAAACAAACAAAAAAATTACCACCTGGACCAAGACTAATATTGATGTTGATAAATATTTTCTTTTCCTGCTTCTGTACTATTAGTGACAGTGGCCTTCCTTTCCTGGTTTAGTGCGCAGGTGGACCTCAGATGACTCAGATTAGTGCCCATTTAAGTTGTGTGATTGGCAGGGTGGTAGGAGTACATTCTGGGATAGTAGAAAAGTAGGGAAAATAGCTTAAAACTGTAGGGAAAGGGAAGTAAGTGGTTCTTCCAAGAGAACCTATTCTTGGCCATTCCCATCTGAAACAATAAGACATTAGGCAAGTTTAGTAGATTAAGATCTCCCAGTGATGTCCTTTATGATTAAGTTCAGAAATAAATAAAAATACTTTAGGTTACCAAGGAAAGGGAGCCATCTTAGCCATCATCAAATAAGTTACTAATTTGATGATGGCTAAGAACTCAATTTGCTGGAACTGAGAAACTAAGTCACCAATTCCAAGTTTTATCAATTAAAGCATAAGCTTCGCAGTTACCTGGGTGTTTGGCTGGGGTTCTTGGAGGTGGTGTTGTTCTGAGCTTGGGTGGTATGCCGGGTGTCTGCCTGGGAGCTAGAAGAAAGACACAGGATCACAGCTTTGGAGCCCTTTCAAGAATTGTAGTGTTTTCTAGAAGCTCAAAGTCTTTGCTGAGTGATCGAAGAAAAATAAAGCCAATAGTTGTCAAAATCCCCAGAGACCTGCCCAGAAGAGGGAGATTACAGCTACAGGATAAAAGAGGTAGATTAAACACATATCAAATATTCAGGTTGCCAAAGAGAACTGTTGGTATTTTAGAAATATCTACTTCAAATACTTTTTAAATAGGTTAAAAACAAAGTCACCCTATTACTAATCCACGTCACCAGTAATATGCAGATGTATTCTTTAAAGAAAAACACATCTTTTCTAAATAAAGAAATTACCACAATAAAAATTCAAATGGAATGATTTAAATAGCAAGTCTAATGGAAAAAATCAATTTTATTGAGCAGAGCACAATTTTCTTGGCTATTTTGAAGAAGAAAAATTGAGCACCAAAGAGACATCTTTGCAGAACAGTACTCCATCACTGGCAAGACTCTAAGGAAGGCTCTAGAGCAACTGGTATAAAGATCATTTGTTTTCCTCAGAGAGAAAATTGAAAGTATATCCCAACAAAGGAAAGGAATTGTCAGGTCCAGGGCTGCTGCCTCTAAGAACGCTGCGGTCAGTAGAACTAACAGAATAAAGATCACAACACAGAAAATGGTATCTCCGGTGCCATACGGCTTTAGACGCCTTAAGAAAAACATTTCTGAAAATAAGAATTTCTTGGTGTTGGAAGTTTGATAAGAAGAAACAAAAAGGTGTTGCTACTCTGTAGCTTCAGAACCTTTAAGAAATATTCACTAAAAAGGAGTTGTTGGACACCGGAAGTGTGCATGAGTCCACAGGGTGGGCATCAGGCTGGCTTCTTCCTGATAATAAATGGAAATATACAAGGTACACAGTGGTTTCAGTGAACATCAGCTTATAGAGACAAATACCAAGAAATTCAAGAGGTTATTTTGGTTTAATAACCTGGTAGTTTAGAGCACCATTTGCTAGTCAGGGTCAACAGATACATTCGCCACCAAAACGAATATGATGTTTAAGCAGGGTTCTAATCCTAAAATTAATGATTTGAGCTTATTAGTGATGTCATGGGTCAGCCCCTTTCTTGCTGGGGTTATAATTAATGTGCTATTTGCTTTCCCAGGACACAAAAGACCATGTGAAGACAAGGGCGTGTTGAGAAACAGTTCCAGGAAATGCCATCTTTGACAGCTAGCCAGACATGGGGTACACACCTGTGATCCCAGTATGAGGGAGGTTGAGGCAAGAGGATCATGGGTTTTGGACCAGCCTGAGCTACATGGTACATCCTTGTTCTCATAAAACAAAAACAAAAGAAAACAACAACAACAACAAAATCACAGGTAGCACATACAATTAACATACTCAATAATATGTTACTAAGTTATTGAAACATTTTTTGACAATGGTAGTTGTAACTGATGTGAGATGGATTCCATTCATGTAGTCAATGTAGAATTTAAGTAAAAAGTTAAACTGCACTATTTATTGGGCTACATTGTTTAATAAGTGTTTTAGAATATAGTAATCAAAATTAATATGCTACCTCCCTGGAAATAGAACCACATAAAATATTTTTTTTTGCAGCGGGGGGGAAGAGGTATGAGGCAGTATCTCATTATGTAGCTGAGGCGAGTCTTGAACTCATAGCAGTCCTTCTGCTCCAGCCTCACAGAATGCTGGAGTTACAGACACGAACACTACACCTGGCTTAAAATAGTTTAGTGACAACCACAACAGAAGCTTAGGCCTATTTATAGCTAACTCCTATTCCATGGAAAACTATGGGTACTGCAGAAATCCAAGAGAATTGTCCATGAAGGTAATTTGTTCTCATTAGGATAAAAACTCCACCATCAAGGAAAACTTTATGGTTGATAGCCTAACTGTAGTTTCTCTGATACCAGGGGGAAGTATAGAAGAAAACACCAGACTATTGAAAGGAGTGGAAAGGAGCGAGGCCTTTGAATAATGACAAGGGGGCTTACTGCTCAATGCCCCTTTATGTGGATTATACAGTGAAATCTGTTTCTGTCAGTATTGTATAATTTGAAACATGAGTAAGCTAACTCAAAATACTTTACACTTATAAAGCTAGTCAAGATGACAAAGTAATCCAGATAAATTTACATATATACTCTAAAATAGAATATGTATGTTCTTCCTCTTAAAAATTCCTATTTCCTGAACTAAAAAACTTCAAGAATAGTAGAGAGGTATTTTTCAATATTATGTTAAGGGTTTGCACATTGTCATTTGAGAGAGAGAGAGAGAGAGAGAGAGAGATTACTGATGACAGAGAGACATTATGTCAGAAAGGTGGGCTTACCCATCAAAGTCTGAGAAGAATGAAAGGCAGGGCTTCTGGCCCATGGGTCATGTTGTCATTTTGCAAACACTCACCTCATATATGAAATGCAAAAAGTGTATTTACCAGGTTCAGTCTGAGGCTCATCTGGTCTGGGTAACATTATAGTTTGGGGAGGCAGAGGTGATGTTTCTATGGTAACTGAAGGAAATTATGTGGGGTTACTATAGTACGAGGCACATTCAGATTACAGACAACAGTCAGGATGGTAACAAACAGATGTCAAAAACGTGAAAATGGTTAAATTGGAGGAAATCAGCATCCCTGTATTCCTTCATAGCTCACTTTATTTAAAAAGAATAGATGCCAGATTGCAAAATACTTTTCAGATAAGCAATATCATTACTTCTCATATCTTCAGCTCCCCCACAATGCTGAAATGATATATTCAATAAGAACTATGAAGGGAAAAGGTAACTTTAAAATTATAGCACAGGCCAGTTAAGAAGTATAGACTTCCACTTGGATGATGGATATCGGAGAGCTAGACATGTTTGGTTAACATGATGAAAAGACTGTTAACGGAAAGCATATCACTAGGTCACAGGAAGTAAGGATGGATCATGATCCTCAGTCAAATAGTACCAAGCTGGCCATGAGTGCTACATTAGGAAAAATGCCATATTTTATATTCAAAAATTTGGCCGATGTAAGAATAATAAGAGACCAAGTTCATGACACTAATTAAAAAGTCATTTTTGGACAATGATTATGAATGAAAATACCTAAGGAAGAGAATTCAGTGACAGAGCAAAGAAGTGCCACATGAGTTCACAATGAGGGGGATCCTGAGACTCTCAGGTGATGATGCGATGAAGACAGCGAGCACACAGTTGGTGCTGCTGAGGATGTCATTACCTAGAGTGGTCTCAGGAAGCTCAGACACATGTGTGAGAGACTCCACAACTGTATCAAAACAAAGGAGAATGAGTTTAAAAGCTGTAAAGATGTTCGGCTCCACAAGCGTTTCTTGAGTTTTTGCAACCTCATTCTCAAGAATTTATGTTGTAATTTTACAGACAAGAGAATGTATTCCAGATGGGACAAAAGGAAGAAGTCCTATTTCATAGCATTAAACCTCTAATATTCATACTTTGTCAGCAACTGACTTTTTTCAAATGTTATTCGTCTTGATCTTCAGATAATATCAGATAAATAGGGCATTTTATTTTCAGAGAACATCAACTATCATGCTAATTTTAAGAATCTAAGAGTATTGAGCTGCTGGCGTATATAGTCCATTTCTAAACACACACAGAATAAATGTGACTTTCTAGGCTGATCCCTAGGTAAGTGGGTGGAGACAGATTGGCAGGTGGATGGAAAGTATAGCTCTTCAAATCTTTTCAATCAAATAGCACAGCTTAAATAGCAGAATAAGAGAATCGTAGCATGAAAACCTTTACCACCTTCTGTCCTTGGCTCCTCTGGCCTGAGAGGTTCTTTGGTGGTGGTATCTACATTATCTCTTTCAGCTGGTGCTGGGGAAGAAACGTCAAATAGCTGGTAAGTGATGGGCAGCCTAAAGCAGGTTTTCATGGAACCCTGAATTTAATTGAAAATACGGGTGAGTTATCTAGATTATAAAAATTGTTGCAATCTATTAGAGTAAAAATGAAGCCAGGTAGTGAAGTTTTCTGTATGGGAAAGAAATAGACAGATACACATCCACACACATAAATGACTATCAGGGTCTGTTACAACAAATATTACCCACGGTAGAGTAGACAATTTTACTTCCTTACATATTTTTGCATAATCATTTTAGTAAGGAAAAAAAACTATTGGATGAGCCTTTTGGAAACATGAAGGTTAAGTCTAAAAATGATATGAAAATGGTAAATTACACGAACACATATATACAGATGCATGTGTACATATATACAGAATAATCAGAATCTTAACATGATGAATTCCATTAACTAAGAGAAAACTAGGGAAACTATGAAACTTGTATTATAATATAGCAGATTCTAGCTAGTATAAGTTACTATACATATGATGCCTCTCAAGACCCACTGGATAGGCACAAAGAAGACAAAGGAGCAGGTGGCTATGAAATGTACAAAGCATGACAACATCCAATGATGCATTCTGCAATGAGATGATGGAGAAGCACATTCTTGACTTCCCACTGGGAACATTTTTACCTATTGTCTTCTGTGGAGACTCAGTACTAAATGCAACCAATTCCAGATCATCAGAAACTAGCAAAGGAAACAACGATACACCTTGTCATGGATGTGCTATTGTAAATATTAGATTAATTAAACAAACTAACTATTCAGGAGAATGTTGGATACCCTTGCAAATGATCCAGTTGCCTGGTTATGATAAACACCACTACATGACCAAGAACACTAAAGAAAGCCCTCATAACTGAATTGAATTCACAACATAGTACCTGTTTTGATTTACCATCAATAAACACACCTTCAATCATCAAAAAGAATACCAAACTGTCACCTCATCTAACTAAGAGATACTAAAAAGAAATTTAATCTTATACTAAAAATGTAATTCAGCTTTTCAAAACTAAGCCTTAGAGAATAAAAGTAGTATTCCTAATACTGGCATTTAAATTTTGTTCTTAGTTGAAAGACAGTATGCTTTAAAAGGTTCTCCGAATTGAAGGAACTCAAAAGAATCTTTACTAAAATATTGTTCTCATCTTTCAATAGTTATAAAGGAACTATCATTCTTTTAGGTGGCTGAGCACACATTTAGCTTACTGCTTAATAGAACACATTTATAACTGTGGATGAAATTAAGAAGAAGTATAATCACTCCTCAGAGGTTTCACTGACTGCTTAATCAGTTATGGGATTGATCTCCAAAAAGATATAGAGTAAACTCAATGAAATAAAAGTAGATTTATTTTGTATACAATATTACAATAGAAGATAAAGTGTTACTAATTTAACCTTAATATACAACCATGGAAAGAGGTGTTTTTATATTTGAGCACACAACACCAAGGGGATTATAGTATGTTTCTGAAGCTCTTATTACAACCAGGCAGAAAAATCAAGCAATTTACCAGATTGACTTTGTGTAATTTCTAGGCTTGGTGAGGTCACTGGTTTCAAAACAAGAGTTTGTAGTTCAGTGGGAGCTGAAACAAGAAGACTTAAGTTAGCCTGTGAATCTTTTTAAAAAATTTAAGTGATGGGAAAAAATTACCAATATTTTATGCTATGTAAAACATGAAAATGATATGAGACTCAAAGTCTGATTGGGACATGGACCTAAGTGATCCAGGGCCTATTTACACACTAATATTGTTGTCTCTCACCTACAGTGTATGTGTAAGCAGTTTTGATGAAGGCTGGATGGCCTGCAAAGTCTGAAACGTTTACTATTTAACCCTTCACAGACTAAAATTTCTGACTCCTACTTTTAAGCATCCTCCTTAGAAAGAAATTATTCATTTGTTACTAAGCATTACTAAGGGTTTGCTTAGAAACTCGAGCCACATTGTTCATCTGTTACTTAAAGTAATAAATAGTAAAGAGCAGGAGCCATCAGTCAATACTGGGGGAACTCATCCCTGATGTAGGAGCCTTGAGCTTTTGGTATGCAACTTATTTTATTGATAATAGAGAAACCCTCATGACTTAGAATAGAGTAATAAGCATAGCACACTGATTTTATGGGAAAGAAGTAGCTCAGAGGGAGTTAATGCCTCTGATTTATGATAACTCTATAGATCTAATCACCAAAGAGAGGAACAACAATATGGACCTCTCAATTTTAAAAGAGAATATCATGGCATTGTGATATCTTTCAGTGGCTCCCAGGTTGGTGGATAAATAACAGGTAGGTAACACTTGAGTTTCCATGACTGACTATAAAGTATGAAATGATATCCTTACCACAATCGCCTGGAGCATGAATGATGTTGGCATGACAGCAGATGGGTTTTAACCAGCAAGGAAAAAGCATTTGCTTAATGTCACAAAAATCATTACCCAGTGTTGTTTCTGGAGACCCAGTACCATGAATATCAAAAACCAATTAAAAGCAACAGATAAACATAAGAAAGTTCAACACCCACAAAATTCCTTAAATTTTCTTTCAAAATACGAGTTTCAAATGACAAACATGTTTTTAAATTCTAGAACTAACAGAAAAAAAAAAGTTGCTTTCTGAAAAGTTGGTCAAAGTAGCCAAAACAGTTGTGGAAAATAGTCACAATTACGTTGAGATTGGTTACATATTTCTTAATTTTGTCTACATAAGAGATTCCTAGGTACCTGGTTTTCTAGTTATAACTAATATGGAGGAGAGTGTTGGAAATTTCCTTAGGCAGTAAGTATGAAAGTATATATGGAAGTAGTGTGTTGTCTTTCTTGGAAGTAGAAAACAATTATCTGCTTATGTAACCAAGGTTACAACCACAGATCTTATGTTCAATGCTACTATAACAACTTAGAAGCATGAGTTAACTAGGTTTTGTTCTGGGCCTTGATATTCATAGTACTGGATCTCCAGAAACAACACTGGGTAATGACTTTGTGACATGTTAACCTTGCCATCAACTCATCTTTAAAGAGAAGAACTTGATCCAAACCAAGTTATTTGGGGAATCGGGGACAAATTCCCCTAAACCCTGTTCTTATGGGAAGCTCTTTAGGAGGAGTAGCCATTAACTGGACCCAATGCCTTGGTTTACTTAAAGAGCAGGAGAACATCAGATTCCCATTGTGGATATTACTTTGGGACCAATCCAGGGCAGACTGCTAGCTGCCCTCAAAGCAGGTATTCCACATTTACCGGACTTGGACTGAGACACTTCTGTAGGGGGTTAGATGAATTAGATTTAGAAAATATATAGGGGTTTCTGATACTGTCTCTTAATTCGGGGCATGAAGAGCATTATCAGCATGAAGTCAGGAAAAACAGGAAAGACTTAATAGACTGAAAAACAAGGTTGAAGTCAGGAAAAACAGGAAAGACTCAATAGACTGAAAAACAAGGTTGAAGTCAGGAAAACAGGAAAGACTTAATGGACTTGAAGAAACAAAGTATCTGGCCTGACATTGTTTTCAGCTGCTAAGTGGGCGGAGCCCAAATTAAGCTGAAACAGAGTTCCTCCTATTTAAGGACAGTGCATGGAGCCCAGAAGGAGAAGAGGCCCCTGATGCTAGAGAGCTCCAAGAGTCCTGCTGAAAAAAGGGCTGGCCATCATTTGATGGCCAGATTTCCCTGAAGCAGAAAGAAGCTGGTGAGCAAAGAAAGCCTGAGCAAGACACCAAAAGGCCAAGGACTAAACCCTGTGGCTCAGCTTTTGCCTAGAGGGGTTTGATCTGTCCGAACAGTGGCCTAAAGGAAATTGTGCCTGGCTTTAAGGACTGAGGCAGAGCAGCTGAGTTCCTGATTCAAAAGAAGTAAGTTGGCCTGCAGACGGCTGGGGTCTCCCACAGAGAAGAAAGCATGAAGCCTTATTTAAGGTGAGACTGCAATAACCAACTTACCCTGACGAACCTGCATCTGAGAGATCCAGAAAAAGGACTGCTAAGTGTTACATTAAAGAATCTACAACAAAGACTGTGTTCCTGACGACTGAGGACCTGCCCCAGAGACTGTATCATTCTAAAAGGTTAGAAAAATAATTATCAATAGGTTTAGTGGATAGGTAAAAGGGGTTGTAGGAATTTATAGGTTTAATAGTTAAGAAATTGTTGGTGTTTGTTATAAGTGAATTTAGTAATAAATAAATAAGTGATAAATAATAATTTAAAAGTTCGGTTACACACTTCAGTACTCGCTGTGGTTTTAGGTCTAGGATGTGGATGGTGTGTTCACTGTACTTTAGGAGCTGAAGAAAGAAACTTTGTATTAATTTAATGCTGTTGGTTGGGGGGGGGAAAGACTGGGATGAAGCTATCTTCCTTTGAAATTTGGGGTATATATGTTTTTGAATTAAAATATTTTCTCCCATTTTGTTAGTTTTTTCTTTAATCACCAAAGATTCTTGAGAAAGAAACCTAACATATAAAATCAAGTCAACAGATGAAGAGAGCCATGAGTCTCCAATCTCAAACAAAACTAAAGCTGAACTCCATGTGGCAGGATCTTAGTTTGACACTGAAAGTTCTCAGCATTCCAAGAAGCCATTGTACTGAAATAAATGATATTATCATTTACTCTGTCTAGGTAAGATATGGACACTTCTAACTAAGTTTGCAATCCATCTTTATATGGAAGCACTGTTTAGACAAAAATACATGACAAATTCAAATAAGATAACAAGTATAGTAGTATTCTAGGTCTGTGGGTAGTGTTTAAAAGAGATAACTTTAGGAACTTTTAATATTCTAAAGAAGTAGCAGTGTATGAAGATGATGAGCAGCAGATGGCAAGATAATATAATAAAGCAGATGACAATGACGTTAGGATGATGGTGGGAGGCATGTGAGAATAAGCATGAAAAAAGCATTCCACGGTGCCGTTACCTAATGTCGTCGTCTCGGGAGCCTTGGTTCTAAGAGTGACAGGTTCAAGGGCTGTAGTAAGAACTGGACAGAAAGGAGTAAAATAAACCAAAGACAAATTAAAAATTCACTTTTAGGCTAATTTTGATAATACCTTTAACCTCAAAACTAACAGGAAAGAGACACGTGCTTTTTCCACATTTGGCTGAACCACAGTTAGGTGCTCACTGTTTCATACATAGACTTGCAAGACGGCACAGGAGGCAGCTAACTGTAAGTCATAGTACGTGAGTTGTTCTTCCAGACATTTGACTACCTGCCACCTCACTACTGTGGGACTTTGCTGGTCACATTATTATATGTTTTCACAATAGTTGCCTTTCTAAATGCACGTAAGAAAGCTTTCTAAGTCTCCCTGAGCTTCTACAGAAATGGAGATAGCCGCGTACAGGTTATGTCTATTGCTTAAATAATTATACAATCAAAAGCTCATTTCTTGGAAAACATGAAGACAAGCTGATGAAATATTCTCATCAAAATCTCAAAGTCCTTGATTTAAAAAAACTGTTGAACCTGCGAGAAGATGAGTCTACCATCGAAACAGTGTTAGAACATTTCAAGAGCACACCTTCAAGTTTGACAACTTACTAAAAATCATCATTCCTTAAAACTATTGCTCCAATGTGTCCCAAAGGCTCTAGTTCATCAAAAAGCATTCTGAACAAAGAAGCATATTTCTGTAATTGTCAAGGGATATGCAGCATAAATATGACAGATGGAGGGTCACATGAAGACACAGTCTTAGCGTTGCTTAAAAATGCACATGGTCACATGTCACAGTGTTGAGCAGTGAGTTACATGGCAGTTTGAGGTCTTGAAGATAGTTCATGCATGGTGCTCATGAATTCAACTAACAACTTGGAATAGAACTGAGACTAATTTCAAGGTAAAGATTATAATGGAGTGACAACAGAGGATGATGATGGAATGGTCCTAGGATACAGAAGAACTGGCGACATGATGATTTGACAGGAAAAGCACAGCTGTTAGAAGGACACACATTCTTATTACCCATGGTCGCAGGAACTTCCGTTCTAAGAGCACTGGGTTCAAGATCTGTAGCACCAACTGATTAAAGGCAATGAAATAAACATGGGTGAAAAATCAGTAAGACAACAATACACCCTTACTAGACTAAGTGGGGAGCAAGTTTAAGGAACTGTCTGAAATTTAAAACTTGTTACTTGACGATTGGCCACATAACACCTTGATAAACATTTCTTTAAGAAGTACTCGGTTGCTTTTTTTTTTAAGATTTATTTATTTAATGCATATGAGTGCTCTATCTGCAGTACACCTGCAGCCAGAAGAGGGCATCAGATCATATTGTGGATGGTCGTGAGCCACCATGTGCTTGCTGGGACTTGAACTCAGGAACTTTGGAAGAGCACTAGTTAGTGCTCTTAACTACTGAGCCATCTCTCAGTTTGCTTCTTACACTTTATCCTAAATGTCTTAATAAAGTCAAGGTGATATTCCTCTCAGAATGTGGAATGTCTCATTCCAACTACTACTGAAGACTGACCTAGAAATTTTAGACATTTACCAAAGCTGCACAGATATAACTTCTGTGCTCATGGGCTTTTTGAATAGAAGCTTTAAGAAAATAACATGTCTATAAATGTGCACAGATACAACCATTTTTGTATATGAAGTACAACCAAGGGTAAAGCAAGAGAGCAACATGTATTCTGAGAACTCATATGTAGCCCCCACATGAGCTGACATTTCTATCATTGGCATTTCCTCATGGGTTCCCCAGAGCTGTGGTAAGTACCCCTGTGACCAGAAACTTAATTTACCAGGTTTAGTTAGAGGAGCCTCAGGAGTTGGTGTGGTTTTGGGTTTGGAATGTGGATCACGGACTCGCTTTGTTTTAGGAGCTGAGGAAAGAAAATTTTCATCATTACAAAGTCTGTAGTTCAAAAGCTATAGGTGAAATGGTGCTAAATCTAGTAAAACATCAGATTTTCTCATATTTTAGGCAATTCGATTTTTCAACTTTTTAACTCAAAACTTTCAGCCATATTATAATTCCTTGTTTCCCTTTACAATCAAAGGCCTATTGGAAGAGGGGTTGCATGTAAAATATGGGTAGATTAAGAAGTGAAAAGCAAACATAAGAACTTCTTTAGGATAAAAGGGCTAAGGAGACAGGAATAGTGGCACACACTTTTTATCCCAGCACTTGGAAGGTTGAGATGGGAAGAGTACCCATTCAAGGACAACTCAACTGAGAGACTTAGACAACTTAAGACTGCACTGTATAGGAAGAATCACTCTCATGCAAAAATTCTGAGAATCACTGTTACAACATGGTGGTAGTAGTGATTAGTGATCAGTAGTTCTTTGAAAGTTTGTTAACATAAGACTGCACATACAATTAACTGAAATGTCAAAGAACAAATGTCACAGGAGAAAAGTGAATGAATGAATAGTTAAATAAAAATGAGAACTTCAGATCTTTAAGGAAACTTCTCAATACTATAGCAAGTATGGAGATTGCTTTTGAGAGTCATTCTCCAAAGCACACACAATGATGAAATGATTTCACATGGTCACAAGCCTGACAGATGACATTAGTTAGATTTATGGTGGGTCTCAGAAGAGGTGAGATCTTTGAAGACCCACAGCATTCAGTATTTTCAGAATGGAGACTTTTGTAGAATGACAAAGAGAATGATGGTGTCACCACAGAAAGCAGAACATGTGACTATGACATTTATGGAGTGAGTTTGACCATGACAAGAGAGAGAGAACATGGCCAAGATCATAATACATTATTACCTTTTGTTGTCACCCAAGTCTCAGTTCTGAGGGTCACAAGTTCAAGTTCTGTTGTAGGGACTAAGCAAAGGTATTGAAAAAAACCAAATGATTGTTTTATATAATTGAAAAATAAAATAATTTTTTTCTTCATCGGGACTCTTCCTAGCATGGTATAGTTTCTATAACATGCCACTTCTAAAAACTGTTAAACTGGGGAAAAAAGCAAGCAGTTGACTTCTGTAAAATCCATCATCCTTACGTCAGGTAGCTATTTTATCATTCTTCGTTCATCTAATTACTAACCAAAGTGGACTGTGGAGGCATTGCTTAGAACTCATGTTAGATAAGAAACTGAGGTGTCGCATGATGAATTGGTGGGGTTCCTTCATCACAAAGAAGAAGTAAGTTTCTATGAGGAAAGAGAAGCTGCTGATGTCTACCAGTCCAACCCTCCACTGTCCTATCTCATACCTAAGACCTTGACTATGCATGTCCCAGGACACTCTGAGATACAGAAAGGATTTTACTACAACTTTGAAGGGAAAACTCCTCCTCAGCCATACTCCAGAGACAAATCTCACTACTCCTTCTCATTTTATTCCTGTCCTTTCTTCTTGTCAGCCAAGCTCCAGGTTCTCCTCAAGACCACACTCCTTTTTAATCTCTGTTCCCAGGCTCCAAATGTTTATTATGTACATTTTTTATTTATACCCTGAAAATTAATCTTGCACTTGTGAAGATTTGTCATATGCCATCTTCAACCATATTTATGAAGAAAGGTTCCCACTCTCCTGCAAATTTGAAAACCAAACTATATCTCCCAGGTCTGTTTCACTCAGATTCAGTGTTAGTTGGGCGGTACTTAATGCTTTTTTAATTTCAACTGAATCTAATTATCCTGAAGATTTTGTTTCTTTTTTTAAGAAGTAAAAGGAAGTTATAAAACGCATGATGATTGAGAAGGTTGCACACCGGAAGCAGTGGCTATCCAATTGCCCACAGATTTTCCTCACTCAGCTTTGTTTGCTTAACAACTGTACAGTACAGTGGCGCTACCCCACCCGCTGCGCACACGCCAGAATCCCATCTTTGCTCTCATGGAGATACACTGGAGATTCTCAGTCACTCAGGTGACTCCCTGCTTGGTCACACTACTGACATTGTCTAAACCGGGTGCATGTGCTTTACCTGGCTTAGACTCTGGTACTTCAGGACTTGGTACAGGCTTCGGTTTGGGACGTGGACGACGTTTTTGTTGTGATGTGGGAGCTAAAGGATGATATTATTAAATTACTCTCTAATTTTATTATTTATGGGTCAGGAAGCCACTGAAGGTAAAGAAATGACATAAGCCTGTTGGTTTTCACATATTCATCATCTAGTGTTTTTCAATCATAAGAACGTCTATGAAAAAGTTAACATTTAATTAAAGGAATAAAGGCTAGTAATTATTATCTACATTTCATAAGGTGGTTGGTGGAACTAAAATGGGTAGGAATCATCTCTGAATTTGAATGGATAGTAGACATTTCCACTATCAATGATTTATGATTTATAATTTAATCTTTCAAATATGTAATATGTTCTCTATACAATTATCAAAATAAAAACTTATTAAGTAGACACAAAACAGAATTATATTATGCCCAAAAAAAGGTGTAATGTAAATGTGCCACGGGCCCTTCAGACACTCTGAAGTTGCTAATGGTTTCTCGGTATAGCTGACACTTGCAGCATGTTTAAAACACAGCTGCAGCATAAGAACCCTTCAAACAAAAACACAAAACAGGACACAACTTCAAGTAGATAATGTGGCAGATAAATGGCCCAAAGAAGTTTCATGTATGACATCTTAAACACAGATAAATATAAAGCCTTCACAATTTTTAGAGGACTATAACTGCATGGCCAAAAAGAATGACCCAGCTGCCGGAAGTGAGAAGAAACTCTTGATGTAACAGTAAGGGGAATACCTGTTACAAAAACAGCTTAGCAACATTACCTAGTGTTACTGGGGCCTCAGGTCTAAGAGTGACAGGTTCCAGGACTACAGCAGGAACTGGCCAAAAACAATATAGCAAACCAAAGAGATTTAAAAATTCATATTTAAGTTAGAGCATTTACATATAATATATATAGCTAGAATATCAACTGTCCCAAGGGAAAGAATATAATTAACTTGTTGTCTGAAAGAATGTTTTTTGAAAGTTGGCTAAGCTTTTGTTGCCATGGTTGTTGGGCTCAACTTTTTAACTACACTTAGTATAGAAGTCAATATGACATTCTGCAAGGATTTTAACAAATGAATTCTAGCCACCATAGGAAACACTACAACAGAAAATATTTTAATCCATCTACTTAATACATCCTTAGGAAAGAAAGCTAAAAAGCATAACGAGTTACTGTGTTTAATTAAATGTGGATACAAAAGAAGTTTGAAACACATGAAAATTAATCATTGCATGACTTGTGTTGATTTTGCCAATCTTGTGGAATGTGACACCTCTGTAAAAACCATAAGAGAACACCTTAAAGCGGCTACTAGTCTAACACCCATCTGTCTTCCCCAGGAGCATAAAAGGTGAAAATCAAAGAGTCTGTATATGATGCAGTGTATCTGTATCCTACCTAAGTTCTGAATCAACTCCTCAAAAATCCTCTTTCTACTGGTGTGATGGGCCCTTCCAAATATAGTAACATCAACAGAGTGAATGAACTTCTACTGTCTGTTCGTACTGTACTGCATTCCTGACTGACCTACACATATGTCAAACCCTCTATATTCTCCTTTCTCCATTCATCAAAATCCTGCCTGTAGTGTACCCGAGGTCCAAGCCCAGTCCACCTTAAAGTAGTCTTTTCTAGATTCTAGATTGTTACTTTGTAGGTATATTGTGAAGCTTGGCCTTAATTTACTGTATAAGACAAAAAGGTAATATTCTACAGTGGGTCTATTATTTGAGATTGCAATTGTGAGTCTGGGAATATGTAAAGGGCTTAGGATTTGTTTACTTAAACTAAATATCCTGTGAAATTTACTAATTACAAAGTTTCAGTAAAGGGCCTTACATAAAAAGAGTAAGGTATTATGGCTCCTCCTGGGTCTCACCCACCCATATCTTCCTTAAAACACCACAGAGACATTACTGATGCTACTTTATGGCCTCACCCTCAGGGAATGTTAGAACTGCTACTGCCCACCACCAGCACTGTTTTGAATCTCTGATGGTACAGACCACCAGGCTCACCCACAAGCCATGTAACTCCCAATTTTACCAGGTTTTGTCTGAGGTGCTTGAGGGCTCACTGTTGGTTTAGGTCTGGGTCGTGGACGGTGGGTTCTTTCAGACATTTTGCTAGCTGAAGAAAGAAAAGCCTTGTGTTACTTTGGATCTGATGCCTTGGATACCGAAAAGAGACCCTTCAACGGCTCTCAGTTTCCTAACAGTGCAGGAGATTGTTCTTTTAGTTTAAGTTTTCCATTCTTTTTAAATAAGCATGTCTTTTTTTGTCATTGATGGCAATTTGGAATAAATTCCTGCTCACAGTTGAGTTGCTCATTTAATGCAAAAAGATGCACAGTCATTTGGAGACTGTTATAGACCTCTACTTTGGAGAAAATAACTGAGAAGGGTAGGGGAGATGTGGATCATATAAGGTACAGGTTTATAATTTAACATTTCAGATGAGTCACCTAAAATTTGTCAAATTTGTAGTGAAATGCATCATTACTTAAATCATCATTACTTATATACATCATTATGTATATATCAAAACAAACATTGTACATTAGTTTTTAAAAACAAGTCTAGAAACATAAAGGTGACAAGGAGCATAAGAGTAGCTACTATTGGTGGTCAGTTATTCCATTGTGGTTAAAACTCAGTTGTAATACAGAACACCATTCTGTGATGCACAAGACAACACCGTACTTGCAAATGCCTCCAGTGGCTATTACTGTTTGAACTGAACTCATTCTTAGCTCTCATAAACACAACAGGAGGCATGTCTATAAGATGTTTTGAACTATGTAGCAGATGGTAAAGGATGATTGGTACTTTTTCAGACAAGTGGAAAGACCACCTCATGGGGATGCAGACTTAGTGGGTCACACAATGAGCAGTAGAAGCACTTGGCAAGCAAGGCTTTGCCTAGCGTTGTCCCAGGGGCCTCGGTGCTAAAAGCCATGGGTGTTTCAAAGTCTGTAACAGGTTCAAGGTCTGTAATAGGAACTGAACTAACAAATATTAGCTCTTAAAAAGCATGTATAAACAGATATAACATTTACTTCAAAATGAGTCTGCTAGTATAACCCTGCATCTAGAATATGTCTGTATATGTATGTATGTAGGTATATTTAACTTTTTGATTGAATAGTATTTTGGATTGAATTGTGTCCTCACAATTCATATACTGAAGGAGTAGGTTCACATGGGCTGCATCTGAAGATAGAACATTAAAGATGTAACTGAGGGATCATAAGGCCTGGGCTCTCCAATTTGTCAAATGTCTTTATTAGAAGAGATAGTAGGTATGAGTGTACAAAGGCCACATAAGAATAAGCGAGGCAGTTATTTGTGAGCCAAGGAGAGGCCTCAGGGAAAACAGACCTGGGAGCACTTCGGTCTTTGACTTGTAGCTTCCAGAGCTGGAAGAACAGATCACTGTTAAAGAGCCAGAACGCAACATTGTGGGGTGGCTGTCCTAGCAACACTCAAGGCAAACACAGGTCTTTCTGTCCAGACCAGCCAGACTGTAGCTGCCATTGCTCCAGGCAGGCATCATTTTTGTTCTTGTTTTGTAATGCTACAGGCAAGCCATTCCTCGTGGTACAATGCTTATCTGACTCCAACAGAGAAAAGTTCAGGACATTTAACACATGCCCTTACATGTGCTTCTAGTGTTTTTAAAGAAGTACACAGAAGGCTAACTTGTATGTTTGAACCCTAAAAAGAAAAAAACTACCAGGTTCATGAAAATATGACTGCTTAAAAGTTCTGAAGAAATACCCAAGCAGCCTTTCCAAAAATAGCCTCTCATGACTCCATTAGCCTCCAAACTGAGAAGTTAAACGTCTCCCTACCACTCCTAGTTAAAAGAAAGATTACATATGTCTCTACCAATTGTAAAGGTCTTGCCATCCTTCAGTGTATAGCAGCCTCTTGTGAGTCCCCTTTCTAGGGGGAACCTGTGCAAAGTGATAACCTGTACAAAGTGATATTTGCAACATTGGTGGCTCTCGGGCTCTTTGAACCAAGGACCCTTAGTTTACCTAGGAGACCTAGCGCACCTAGACCTGGGTGCTTTAAGTTTCTGTTGTTTCAGACATTTTTTTGGATATTAAAAAGAGGTAAGCTTGAGTTATTTTAAAGTTATGGTTCAGCATATTACAAAACTTTAAAAGATCTTTAGGTATTTCAAAGCTTGGTGAATTTTCTTGAGTTCCAGATAATATGTGAAAACTTTGCCCCATACTATATTATTTTATCTTTTGTTATTGAAGATACTTTTGGGGGGGAATATAGCATTATATCAGTTGAAATTATTAGTTCAGAAAGTCAAGATTAGTATTTTCAAAAAATAGTATTTTTTGAAAAATTTTCCTAGAATTATGCAATTGGGCTAACACAGCTGAGAATCATCTAAATTATGGTGGAGAGGGAGAGGACTTCAATTCATATCAAGGATGGAGTTTACTATTTAAAGATATTAACTTGATGACATGCTAGTCAAACTACTAAATCATATTGATAATATGCTATTCAATCTACTAAATCAAATTGCCCACATGTTAACAACAAAATAAACTTCCCTGCTGTAGCGTGGCTTGCACAAATCAGAGACAGACACACCCAAAGATAAATGAAATTTGTCTTAAAGAATTAAGTTATGGTTAAATTATGGTTAAACCAAAACCATAAAGCAACATAAATACCTTAAAGCAAGTTATGAGGCAGACCTATAACACAAACTAGATCCATGCCATGGCTTCCTATGCATCTAACAAATAAAAGGCAAGTACTTCTATGGTTGTCCAATTCATATAAAATAAAGAATGTTATTGGGTAGCAACACGGCATGAATATGACAATGAACAGAGAAGTATTTGCTGAAGTCAGGAGTATCATTACCTATTGTGGTCACTTGATCCTCTTTTAAATGAGTAACTGGTTCAAAAACTGGAGTAGGAACTGGCCAAAAATAACAAAAACAAAATAAGCAAAAACTCCATTCCAAACATTAAAACTTATAAAAACCTATAATATTCATTTGAAAAGAATTCCAGCAGCACAGAAACATGTCTCAAACACTAAGCCATGTGGTTAATTCTCCAAACTAAGAGAACGTGGTGTTTCTGCTTTTAGATGCCAACTCACCCCCGCTAGGAGGAGAACCAAAACCTTTGCAGGTAATGGCCAACAAACTTTTCCAAGTGCCTTCACGTTGTCTTCATTCTCTAAAGATCTGAGCCTACTTAATGTACAAGATAGATAGGTATGGTTTGAATGTGGCCTGTGCCCTCTGAGGCCTGGTCTATGAGTATTGTTAGAAGGCAGTGGTATCTTTGGATGGTGCAACCAATTAAGAAGGCCTCAGGTTATTTATGGCCAAGACAGCTACCACAACCCGTTGGTAGGTTCTTTGTGACCCTATCCTCTCCAGAGAGGATAAATCTAAAAGAAAAAAAAAACCTGGCTAATCAAGTCCTCTCTGCTCCTGGTTTGAAATGTGACCACTTTCTAGACCTTGTACATGTGTCCGTCACAGCACCTCACCATGAGGTGACACAAGCAGGGAATAGCCTTTACCACAGACCCTGCGATGAGCCACTGAAATACAAACATTCAAGAACTTGAACTAGATAAACTTCTTCATCAGGAGCCTGTGCTAGTCATTTTGTTATAGTGATGAAAGCTAACTCTATCTAATATCTACACCAAATTCACCTGACCAAGAAGATATATAACTTGAGCACTTAAGAGAACATTACAAGGGGCAGCCACTCTGTCTGTGGCATAGCAAAGGATCCTTGCCCAACTCCCAAAAGAAAGTGTGGTCATAAATCAATTCTCTGGATGAACTCTTAAGCTCCCATGTTCAACATTTAAAACACTTCAACGTGTCTTATAGGCCGTTAGGTGCTGGAGCCCCATTAAAACCCTTCAGTTCCTGGAAGCCTTACCGTTTTCATAAGAAGAAATTTGCTTCCTTTTGCTAGCTCTCAAACATGCTCTGAACTTCTGAACTTCCCCATTACCTGCCCCTCAAGGCTATGCTATCTTCCCTGCAGGAATTACTTCTCCATTTATAAAACTTCTGGAAACAAACAACAATGTCATGAACATGCTGCAGAGACCATACACTCTACAAAGCCAAAAATAACTACTCTACTTTTTAGAATCATATAGAAAGCACTTATTGCTGTCTGACTTGATGCCTACTATGACTAGTAGGACTTGAGAGCAAGTGATAAATCACACCCACTAGTATAAATATGTCCTTGTCCTCTTGTGGTTCACCATGAGCACTTCATAATGACTAGCATTGCCAGAAAAACAACCACTGCAGAGATTCTTGACTCATCTCCCCTTATCCCTCCTCTGAGCTATTGACCCTCAGTTGCTATTGTACTTTCTGGGAGACCTGCTTGGGTGGGCTGCCAGAATTCTTAACCCAGGCCCTACACATTTACCCAGTTCTGTCTGAGGTGCTGCAGGACTCCTTGTGGTTTTAGGTTTGGGATGTGGATAGTCAGGTTCTTGAGGGAGTTTGGGAGCTAAAGGAAGAAAATCTCAGGTTAGTCCAGTATTTTGGATTTTAGAAACAGTGACTGAGGAATACATAAAAAAATTGTGGTATATCTACACAATGGAATACTACTCAGCTATCAGAAACAATGAAATCATGCAATTTTCAACCAAATGGATGGAACTAGAGAAGCTCATCCAGACTGAGCTAACCCAGACTCAGAAGGATGCACATAGCATCTATTCACTTATAGTCAGATTTTAGCTATATAGTACAGGATATCTATACTACAACCAATGCACCAAAGGGAACATGGATATAGACTTTGTTAGGTGTTAATGAGACACTTTTCCCTAGTGGTGCTGCCTTGTAGGCCCCCAGTGTATGATGAGGCTCTTGGCCCTCATATGACTGCTGAACTGGAGTGGGGGACTGATATGTAGGGACACTCCACTCCAGAGGAGTAGGATAGAAGGGTTAGGGGGTAGAAGGTATGAGGGTGGGACTGGGAGGTGTGGAAAGAGGGCACTGTGATGGAGATGTAACTTGAAGTAATAAACATTTTAAAAAAAGAAACAGTGACTAGGAATACACACACACACACACACACACACACACACACACACACAGTGGTTTCTTGAGCTTCAAAAACTTTCCCTTTCAAGCTTTGGAATATTTGTTCCTGTTTTGATATTGTGATTTTTTTTATGTCACTTGCATTTCTCTAAGAAATAAAACTCATGAAGAAATGTGAATCTGTGTATCAACAATATTTACTATAGCTTCTCATAAAGATTCCTTTGGAGTGAAGAAATGCCCCAAAACCTTGTATAGTCACAGTGTGAATAGGTATAGGTGTGGGTGGTTTCCTGTTCATGATAGTCCTATTAACTTCAATTGACCAGCCTTGAATACGTTTTCTATTTTCAGGCTCATCAAAGCAAAGTTTTTTCATTTCCTAAAATGGCAAATACAAAATAAAACCATGGAGACAGCAACAATGCAGAAATTTAGAGCTTCAGAAAAACTATCACATCATAAGAGTTGCACAAATTAACTCAGCCTAGATGGTGCATGGTTTCTCCTGTAGACATGGGCACAGATAGGTACCACAGAAGCAGAGACAGGACAAGCTAGGGTGCCATAGTGAGTCCAAAAGCATATATGTGTGTTGTGTATTTTTTTCAATAAGTTGGCTCTCATAAAAACAGGACATCCTTTTAACACTCAAACATATTAAGCAGTTGAATGGCCAGAAGATGCAGAAGTTTTGTGGAGCAGTGGTTATGAAAATGATAAAATAGGTAGGAAATGATGATGTGGAAGAACGCAGTATGTCATTACCTAATGTCATCCCTGGAGCCTCAGTTCTAACAACTGGTTCAAGGCTTGTAGCAGGAACTGATCAAAAGAATAAAAGAAACAAGAGAGACCTTATGAGTGCCTGGAATGTTAGAAAATTCATCATTCCAGTACAAACAAGGTTTCTCCAGCTACAACATTATCTTTAATGTTCTTAACTCTGGAAAAAATGAATATATTTATAAACTCATTTTAAAAATATAAAAACATTTACATATATAAATAAATATACATAAATAAATGAATATATATAAACTAAAATATGTCTCCACAGAATAACTACATACTTATTTGATTGAGAGATTAGTCACACCTTTTGGGCTTAGTTGAGCATGTCCTTGAGGTCAACTCTAGAATCCCACTGCTTGGTAATTATCCAATTTTAACTAACATGGGCACCTATACAGAAAATCTGACTCATCAGAAAAAGATGAGAAGACACCCAGAACTTTCATAAAAGGAAAATCAGAAAATACATCCACTAAAAACAATTGACCAATGCCAGATGCAATGAGCAGTTCAGGTATTCGAACATAAACATAACACAGTTTACAGACTCCATGGTGATTTCCAGTGATTCATTAACACTGTTCACTGCAAATATAAAGTTTGTATCTATATCTTCCCTGAGTATGTGCTAGACATATGACTCGCTTGCACCTGACAGAGAGAAACAGGTATATAGGATAAGGAGGTGATAAAAGGGATAGGTTAGGAAGTGTTGAGGTCACACCATAGTCTGTGATGGGTGTTCATAGCTATAAGAAGCTGAAACCACATTCATTAAGAGGCAAAGTCCTTGAAGAACATAGTTGCTTAACAAGATGAAGAACCACTTGTCAGTTCTTGTTATTTGGGTTGGGTTATCTTTATTTCTAATGAACAGAAAAAGAATAATCTTGTGCAGAAATGAGAACCATTAAGTTCTATATGATCAAATGGAAGATTTCAGCCCACTAGTTTCTTTAATTTGTTCTGTGAGCCCTTCTGACAGACCTGCCAGAGAGCATCATTACATTATTCTCTGGGAAGTCATTTAATATGTTCTCCATGTGTTAGTTTTTGTTCCTTCATCCTTCCAACGTTAAATTCCTGTACTAATTTATTACTAATTGTCTTGAATATTTTCTTATATAAATTTTCACAAAGCTCCTAATTTGTAGTATTTGTGTTGCTCAACTTATTTTACACTTGCATGAACATGTTGCCTTACATTACTTTCTATTTATACAGGAACAGCTTTAATTGGTAGAACCTACTCAGAGCCAGTGGACTGAGATGGCTTAGGAGAGCAAGTACAAGCTTAATGAACATAGTAGATTTGGGTAGATTTTTTTTTGGTTCAATATTATACTAAAGGGTCTCATCTTTAAGATTCGAATATAATCAGAGAATAAGAAAATGGATAAAATAGTCATTGAGAGACAACACTCTTAAAAAGGAAACATAAGGTGCTTAGCCATGTGATGTGCTCCTTGCAAACCAGGTGTTTTTACACTGATATAGAGGTATAAGATATGTAGGATACCCTCCAACAGAGAATAAATAACAAACCGCTTATTTACCCAATATTGTCTGAGGTACTTCTGGATGGGGTGTGGTTTTAGGTTTGGGATGTGGACGGCGGACTTTTTTTGTTGTTGCTGAAGCTGATGGAAGAGAATTTAGAATTAACATGATACTTATGAGTCCACAAACTATGCCTACGATGATGTACTTTGTCTAAGCGTTAAAAAAAAAGTTTAATAGTTTGAGCTAAGAAATCTTGGCACTAGGGTTTGAAATTTTTCCTAGTATATTAACAGATTTCTTTAATAATTGAAAATCCTCCAGAGACAAAAATAATAGAAACAGTTACATTGAAGAATGTAAGTTAGGAGGAACCCTTATTTTCTTGAACATGTCTGTAACCCCAAATTTGTTACAAATCTACATTCAACTCCAGGGGTGTGAGTTTTGAACTAACGCCACAGTGATGCTTTTAATTTAGCGTGACTGTGACTGGGGAAGCTCTGCCCGTGTGAATTACTAGAGTGTCTTAGAAGCCACTGAGGCATCAGCAGAACCAAGAACAGTTACACAGAACTTGAAACATAGAAAGCAAACTTCTCAGAGAAGTTTCATTGTACTGTCACTGATGCTTCCTGAGATCCCTAAAGGAGAGCCAGGTGTCATAACTATTCAGAGAGTCCCCAACTGATGTGACACAATTTCAAGGCAGGGCATGGGTCAGATAGCTGTGTTGAATTAAGGTGCCTTTCTGCTAGAAAGTAAGAAAACTTTCAATACTTTGAGATGTGCCCTGTGACAGGGTGACTCCAGGGGATGTCATCATCATTATCATCAGCAGCAGCAGCAGCAGCAACCATGGCAACGCTCAACAGTGAACAGAAAAAAGCACCCACAGGAAGATATAAAGAATCATTACCTAAAGATGGTTCAGGAGTGATAGGTCCCAAGTCTGCTGTGAGAAATTATCAAAGCAATTTAAAACAAGGAAATATTAGACACATCAGACAATCCATCAAATACTCCTGAATATGAGCTTTATCAGACAGGCATTGGTTCTAGAGTCAAAGACGACAACCACAAATACCAAAAACTTTAAAGTTTCTATGTAAGAGTCCAAAGATGTTTGTACAACACGGCTCTATCCTTAGCCCTTATACATAGTTAATGGCAATTTTGCTTGTTTATCCAGAGTTAATTATAACTTTTGATTATTTTTATATTAGCAAATAATAGGAGAGAAAGCTCTGCTTAGAAAAAATGTTTTGCATGCAATAACAGCATATTTAACAGTTATTAGAAAGTAACATGAAAGCATAATTTGTAAGACTATATATTGGAAAACGTATCCCAGAGTTATGATAAATCTGATTGTTGATACACTTAAGCAGATACACTGAAGAACAGACACTGCTTGATTTTGCTGACAGTCCACTTTGATGAAAAGAAATGATGACCTGTGTTTGAACAAAAGCAAAACAAAAAGAGCTAGACCTGGAGGGTCAGTAGTCCACGGAACTTGTTACTACATTTCTTCTTTATCGAGACGGAAAAGGCCTGACTCTGAAGGGTAAGGGGACGTGGCCGTGGGCTCAAAGCAATCACTGAAGCTGGGCATCTGTGAATGTCTTTGTGGACCTTCCAAAAATAACATCACTGTTCAACTAAGCAAGTATCGCCCTGCTCAGTCAGGCTACACTTCTCGCTCCTGTCTTTCTACTGTCACCCTCCCCCATACAGGGCATCTTTCCTCTCCTGTTTGTAGGACTCAGGCCCATTCTCGCTGGCAAATCTATAAAGATTTTGGGTCCTAAAAGCTTTGGGTCCACATTACATGTATTGACCCATATATACTTTTTTTTTTTAAAACCGAGGAATTAACTATGTGCCTAACGGTTGGTAAAACAGTGACTACCTCTGGCTGATTCTATTCTTTATTTCTATTTATAATGTCTGAGGAAGAGCTGTTTCTTTGCTCAAGTAAGTCACTTGTTACCTCTAACGCAGAGCTCACAGATGCTAAGGTGGCATTTAATACAATGTGCCACTCTTGAATCAAACATACGAAGTAGATGGTTTTTCCCAATTTATAATCAAAGAGCAAAGTGTAATTAAATATCAGAGGAAAAAAACATAAAATTTTCCGGTATCAAGGAATTCCTCGTGAAAGCAGCATGAGAAAGCTGTAAGGATTGTCCGGGGCGCCATGCTGGTTTCAGCCGCTTCCTGGTTTACGCCTTCACCCCTAGTGGCAAGTGCAACTTCCACGTTGCTCATATCCGGAAAGAGCTACATAAGGCAAGAACCACATTTACCTGGCTGAGTCTGAGGTATCTTTGGCCTTCGGGTGGATTTATGTTTGGGACGTGGACGGCGAGTTCTCGCTCGTGGTGTTTTTGGAGCTGGGGAAAGCAAAGTGGTTACCGTAGCTGTATAACTTCAGAACTACAGGAAGACGAACACATGAATGTAAGGTTTCTGAAACCTCAGGCTCTCATAAGTCTACAGAACAAAACAGTCTTTTTGCTTTTGAATTATCTCATATACATATGTATGTATGTATACATATGTATATATATGCATACATGTGTGTGTAAAACAGTTTTGGTCTGAGAGTTGAGACAGACTGCTTGGATAGAGTTTTTTGTTATTCTGAAAACTTTGCTAGTCGCTAGCATCATAGAGGTTCCAGACTCAAAGAGAGTTAAATGCATGATATGTTGATATAACATCAGAGAGGCCTTGGCTAACTTGCTTTTGGATAATTGTCCTTAGAAAGATTCAGTTTAGGGACACAACCTATTAAAATTAGCATTTCGATATGTATATTATACTTTCTAAAACCTCTTGCATACAACAAAAGTCTTTCATATCTTCAAAATAAAAAGAGCCCAAGAACCATAGCTTAAGGGGTAGGCACTCTGAAGTGGGTCTGAATTTTACCTTTAATGTAAGCTACTACTGAATACTGAGTAGACTCATGGGCTCTGTGAAGCATTTTCAAAGCAAGATAAGAAGTGGATATCTACAGGAGTTACATAGAGGCTTATAACTACGTGACATGCTCTAAGTACTCTTGATATATCTAAAATCTGAAATACAATTAATGGTAAGAAATTATCATGAAAAAAATCCTCTTTACCCCGATAAAAATAGATCAGACAATAAGCAGAGAATGCATATAAAGACTAAAAGTTTATTACCTAATGTTGTCACTGGTGCCCTGGTTCTCATAATTACAGGTTCAATCTCTGTGGTAGTAACTGAACAAAAGCAATACATGACAGAAAGTAAGAAATGTACAAAGTAATTTATCTTAAAGATAGAATATTTTAAACCTGTTATTTTTTTCTTAAGGGAATAAGACAGAGTTTATTCTATAAATAGATTTTGAGTGACCATGGCCTTGAAACACAGATTTAGGTTATCCACATTTCAATGTGGAAACTGATTCATGAAATTTTTATAGTTTTATAGAATAAAGAAAGCTATAAATCAAGGTAAATTTAAAACACATTTGTGAGTACAATAGAGAGGTGGGTATAGGAAGATGGAGGAAGCTTTTCTATAGGCCCAAGATGCTATCAGATGACATTCTTAACCTTTGGATTGGTGAAGGTAGTTGTGTACTATGTTAGAAGATTTTAAAAGATTTCTATTGTCACAGATGTTAACTCTGACACAGACGTGTGCAAGAAATGCAAGACTGTCCTTTTTAAAAATACTTGTAAAGTCCGGGAAAACTCTATTACTGCCAGTAACTGGCCGTTTCTATGCCCACTGCTATTGCAAGACACTTGGACCATTTTCACACAGAATGGCTATGAAGTTACTGAAAAGTAGTTTCCTATATTTGACTGTCCAACTCTACCTACACTGGCACCCTGGTTCTATAGTTGTATGATACGCTATACAAACTTATTCTGAAAATGGCTACGGAGGCTTCAGCTGCATCTCAGACACATTCACAACCATTACTTTTGGTGGTTGTAAGAAGGATAGGGAAAGTACTATCAACTGTCTTGTTTGCTCAATATCTGTGACAATCCTACAGATGCAAATGCCTGCCTTCTCTTTGTAATTTATGTGGTGCTTATTATCTTTCTGTATTTATTTATCTCAAATGGATAATTTTCATGGAATTATCCAGTGTATGACTAGATATGGGGGGGTGCTGGGTGCACTGCCCAGCAACAGATCACTTGTGTATCACAAATAAAACCCTAATTTCAATTCCCAGACCTCCCCTGCCAATTGAAAGAATAAAAATAATTCAGAATAAAAAGGTAACAATGCAACTTTTTATCTCAGTATATGCAATTTCTATAAATGAAATAATTTTTTCATAGACCAGAAGTGAAGAATTACAGCTCTAGAATTAAATTAGTATCTCCTTGTATTCTTTTCATTAAATCTAGGAGATTTCACATAAGTTTCAAATTTCTTATAATCTAAAGTCCTCTAAGCATCAGTATAGAGAATATCTTTCCCTGATTGTTTGGGGGAACCAAAGCATGAAGGTCAATTAAAGCATCAGGAATCAGTGTCCAAGTTAACAACATGCAGATATGATGAAAGAAGCTGGGACAAGATGACAAAGACATGGTGAGAACTTTTCTCAAGATGAACTTCTCGGCAGAAAGAACCACTCGCATTTGAATATTGTGGAACCAAGGAAGAAAGGTCTGTTGTCAGAGCTGAGGGGTCATCATCACAAGCTCCAAACCACTCTTTGTCCCCATAAGCAAGAAGAGGCTTCAGAGAGTTCCTGCTTTGAAAGTCTGATGGACAGATAGGCAAAGCCGGATGGACAGAGCCCTACGGTTTTTGGCAATATCAGGCACGGCAAGCAGTCCATTGACTCTGAAAGTCAAAGGAAGTATAACGTCCAGGTGCTATTTACCAAGAAGACACAAGAAATGCACAAGAAATGCCTAGCATGATGCTAAAATGGCCTCTGTCAAAAATAGCAGATAATTTTTAGAAACAAACATAAACAAGTTTGAATGACGATTAAACTGAACATACAGATGATGAAGAGAGATGAGAGGGGAAATCTCAGGAAACACGAGTTAAGAAAGCATTTGTTACCTATATCTAGGGAAGGGGCTTTAGTTCCAAATGTAACCGCATCATAGGCTGCATCATCCAACATAAGAAATAGATGAAGGAAAAACAACCTTTAATTCAGAGTTACACAATACAGCTTATTCTAGGTTGATGTAGACTGCTCTCTTAATTGGTTTATTTATAATAAGAAGATCTCTTAGTAAATGAGAGTTGTACATTAATTGGAACCTTAGAAGAAATTTTCAGTTGTAAACAGAAATTTCAAAACTGTAATAATACATTTTTTTAATGTGGTAGAAAACCACCCAGTTACTAATTACCATTTAAAATATCAACAGGTATTTCAGAAGAGGCAATCCCCTCTATGGCAAGTCTTCTTCATCTGTACCCATTAAGAGGGACATGTGTCCCTTCCTGTGTGCATTATCTAGAAATAGCTAACAAAATCACTTTAAATTACCCCAAGTAAAGAACAGTCTGTGGTATGAGTTTATTAAAATAACCAATTATGAGAATATTTTTGTTTAATCCCAGGTTTGAGGCTGCTTAAGACACAGGTGTAAAGTATTTACTGTCTCATGAGCCAGCAGGGGCCTGGCTTAGCCAGCTGAGCAAGCTTAACTCAGAGGATTTGAGAGAAGAATAAAAATTCAGAGTCCTGAGGAGAAGGGGACTATACAAAGAAGCAAGAGAAAAGAGGCTCTACAAAGGAGTAGGAGAAAAACAGACTCTACAAAGAAGTAGGAGAAAGGTCTCTACAAAGAAGTAGGGGCAAAGAAGTAGGAGAAAAGGCTCTACAGAAGTAAGAGAAAGGCTACAAAGAAGAAAGAGGTTGCTGTTCTCCTGGCTGCCGGTGCTCCCCCAAACTGCTGCTTGTTCTTCCTGCTGCTGTCTCCTGGTTTCCTGGACTTCTACTGAGACTGGTATTATCCCCAAAGAACCCAACAACCCTAATCAGCAGGAAGTAGCTTAAAGAGAACTACGCCCCCTTTCACCTCTAACCTTCTTTCTCTCCTGTATAGTGTTGGGGGAAAGGAAGGTAGAGGTATTAAGTAATACAAAAATAATTAGACTGTATAATATAGTACAAAAATAAATAAAAGCCATTGTGCTACAACAGTCTAACTTCCATTCATTATAAACTCAAAAAGGCCTAAAATGCTTTTATAAAACATGGGATTTATAAGACTATCAGGTATAAAACGTTATTGCCTACATCTAGTGTGAATACTTTCAGAAGATAAAGAACAAGATAAGGATGCCCTGTTATACAGTTAGTTTAATATATAAACCCTCTCCATGGCATTTCCAATGATAAAAGTGTGTTAAGCTAGGACAGTTAGGATTCTGTTTACTGGATTTAGTTGGTGGCATGTCAGGTGAGGCTTTGGGTTTAGGAAGCAACTGCTTTGGCGGTTTTATGTCTGAGGGAAAAGAAAAGGTACTACAGTTAGTGTCACAGCTAAGCTGAGAATGTGGACATCAATGTCACCTGTGTACTCTTTTCCTGTTTACATGCCAAGGCACTGAAAGTATAATTACCAGGCTGGATTTGGGGTACCTCTGGCCTGTGTGTGGCTTTAGGTCTCTGGGGTGGTTTGGGAACTAGAAGAAAAGGTATTAAAATTAGCACAGTAGTCATGGCTGTGACTGTCAAAATCAAGGATGTAGAAGCTGAGAAACAACACTCTGTGTAGACTCAGTGCCATTATAAAAAACATTCCTGGAATGGTGGAAAGGATGCCCATCTTAGCTCTTCATTTGTACCATTGGTTTTCTATGGAAGATAAACTTAAGAAAATGCTTAGAGTGAGTCTTTAGGAAAAGCACTATCCATACGACTTCCTTCTTAATGCATCTTTTAAGAAAGACCGAGTGTATCAGTTTCACTGCTTGGCTCATAGCTTTCTTTTGGTACAAAACAGTAGGAGAGGGAATTTTAAAGTCACTCAAGAGGAAACCTGGAAAATTACCCATAAACATCTGCTATTAACACAAGAAATAATAACACATGGCTACTGATTTGGGGAATTTCTTAAAATGATCAGGGACAAACTGATTTCTGAAAAGTTACAATGAAACAATTATAATCACAATATTACCACTAAAAATAATAAAAAGCAATCCTGGAACTTTTAATGTTCTCAAGTTGCAAAGACAACCACCAGTTTTATACTGGACCCAGGATCATAATCACTCTGTGGTATCCAAACGTACTAAAAGCATTCTTCAATAGGAATGTGTAGCTTTTTGCTTTTCAGAGTCTTACAGGATTGATGAGTAAAGTAATTTTAGCCACAAAACTGGAAAAATGTATACCATTTGTTGAGTCCAGGATGACTACAGATATCTATGAGGAAGATATCTCTCTGAACACCAGAACACGTGATTGAAGGACAGACATCAGAGAATGGGAAGCTGTACCCAAGACCCCAGACCTTCCCTACACCAGTATAGCAGGTTGAACTGGAGGAGTTCTCCAGTCTTCAGGCTCTTCCCACCCACAACAGGGAATGCAGGAAAACATGTTTGATGGTGCAATACAGTGGCAGAGCTTCAGTCATGCCTGGGTTAGAGACCACGAAAAGAAAAATTGACAAGAAAGCAATAGAGGATGCAGAATTACCAATTGTGGGTACCAAGATCTCTGGTGGTAGAGCAGCAGGTTCCAGAGCTATGGAAGCAAAACACCAAGAACACTAATTACACCATGGAGAGACATCCTAAGGAAGGTTACATTGTGCCTTAAGGCAGAAGCTGTACACAAAGTGTGCTTTTATTCTGAATGAAATTTCCCTTTTGGTTTTCTCCCATTTGCCTCCTTTTGCTTTCCCATACCTCAGCTGTCCTGGATATGGGTCAGCTGTAAGACTATAAGGATTCTCGCTTTAATAACCAACCCACTTAATGGACAGCTTTCACACTGTACACCTGCTAATCACAAATAAAGATGTGGGTGCATCATATATAATATGAACGTAGAGAATGAGTACACAGTTGCTCAAATATACAAACCAACCACCTTGTTTCCTAAAGCCCAGCTTTTCGGAGGGGTGACAACTAGCAAACCAGAAGCCACAACACTGCATCTATGGTAACTGGAATCCTAAATGTCACATTTACCAGGTTTGGACTCAGGTACTTCTGGACTACGTGTAGTTTTAGGACGGAGGAGGCGGCGGCGACCTGGTTTTTTGGATTTGTGTGGAGCTAAAGATAGGAAAATTTATAGTTAGCAGAGAAAGGGTAGAGCTACAAAGTGAGAGTAATGTTATGTGTAGTTTAGTCACGCATTTAAGCCTTTTGATTCAATCTGGACATTCTGTTTTGTCACTTTCTATCATCATCTGGTTATACAAAATGTAGAGTTTAGTTTGGGGTTTTTATGCTGTTTTGCTCTTTCTCTCTCCCTCTTTTTCCTTTTTAATTTTTGGTCAAAGATTTATAAATTTCCCAACAGATCTCTTTATTCTTTCACTTTGAGATAGATATTGAAAAATCTCAAAATCAGTGTATAGTTTAGAGGGGATGGTCACACAAAATTTTTGAAGCTATCATCAGGAGGAACATGAGGAAATTTTCAGAACCACTAAGAATTAAAATTAAAATTTGGATTAGTATTGCAAAGCAGGATTTTTTATGTAGCATAAAAGAAATCCACATTAATCCTATGTAAACAATAGGGGAAAACACCTTTAATTTTAAATTTAGAAATTATATCAAAGGAAACATTTTTTAATTAGACATTTATAGACTAGAAGTATAAGATTTAAAATTTTAGGAACAGTCAAAAACACATAGGATACTGATGTATTATTACTCCATGAACATAAATCTGCCAATAATGACATCAAGCTATTAGGAAAAGAAGAAAGGAGTCACCCTCTCAGTAACTGCATGGATAACTAATGTTATTACTGACACTTTCTCAGGGCCTGGGTCCTGGAACCACACCCAAAATTATCAAGGGAGAAAT
This sequence comes from Lophiomys imhausi, assembly GCA_907164525.1. Lineage (NCBI taxonomy): Eukaryota > Metazoa > Chordata > Mammalia > Rodentia > Muridae > Lophiomys > Lophiomys imhausi. The sequence goes on from CAJQZJ010032464.1 coordinate 7,108,461, forward strand.
CAAGTCAAAGAAAAAAATGAATGTAAAATTGACTTAAATGTGGGATAGGCTCAATCTTTAACTTCTAGATTGAGAAAATTATAAGTGGTGAAATTTTATCCACATGAGATGTAACCTTTTCTACTGAAATAAATTCCTGTGGTTTTAGACAAAATGAATTAAAATGTAACCAGTTAAAGTTTGGAGAAAGAAATGGAAAATGGCAGAGACATGGGCCTTTGGAAGCTGGGGATGTAATACACTAACCAGGAGCTTTGGCTGTGAAGGAAAATGTGGGTAAGTTGCTAGGATGGCAGCACCACAACAGGATTTGTCTTTGTTTGGTTTGGTTTTGGGCTTTCCCCCACCTCTCTTTCTTTTAAAGAAAAAGAAGCTGTAAGGATTAGCTTTGTTGTTCTTTTTTCTTTCCACCTTCTAATGGATTATCTGGTGACATATCAGAGTTTTCAGATCTGGAATGGCCATCTTGCTTTTCAAGAAAGTCTGCAAATGTTAGAGTTTTGAAAAGTGAGGAGAAAAACAAAAGCCTCCCAAATGGAAGCACAGTTATGCCTGGGGGACCCAGAACTTGGAAATAACAGGGTAGAAGCAGCTAAGGAAAATCTCATAGAATATAATATGTCACATCCAAGGCAGTGTGGCTTTCACGGGTGTCCCAGAGCCTCTGTTCAGCCAAGTCCAAGCAGGGGGTAGATATTCTTGCAAAAACAACTGCAAAAAAAAATCTGAAGGACAATTAAGTATTTTTAAAGTAAACCAAATCTAAGGACAAAAGTTGAACACAGAAAGTGAAAAAGGCCATTCCTCTCCACTTTGATTCAAAGAAGCAACTTTACCCTTTGTTGACTGTGCAGACAGTCCAGTCTTGGGTCCTGGGTCTGCAATGAAAGCAAGTAATATAAAAACAGTCTGAAGGGTTCACCTGAGGCAGAAACTAAACATTTTTTTAAATAATTTATTTTTTATTTCTTCAAGTTACATCTCAATCACAATCCCCTCCCTACTCCCCCCTCTAGTCCCACCCTTCCACCCTCCTCCCCCTCAACCCCTCCATCCTCTTCCCTTCTTTTTTTTTTTTAGTTTAAGGTATTTCTTTTTTCCCCACAAAATTAAGATTATATTTGGCCACATTGGTATTGATCTTTGTATATTGATACAAAATTAAGGGTAACGCTTCTTAAAGGTATTGTTCGTAGTAATATTTAAAAATGAAATGTCAAGTTTTGACCTCTTGCTACCAACCGACATAAACTGTTTAGGATAATTAAGAAACGGAAACTAATAGTCATGAAAACGTGTCATTTTGTTAGTTACTATGACAGTCTATCACAGTTATTTTCTAAGCTACTCAGAAATCAAGTTGCTAAGAGACAAGCAATATTTGCTTATCTAAATATAAGAGATAGATAGGGCATCTTCAAAAACCTCAAGAGATCTGCAGAATATGGCATTCAAAGATGTTTTCTTAACTTAAGATTTTTTGATATCAAGACATGTCAGCTCCTGACAGCAACCCCTATTCTACTCCAAGTAGAAGATGAGCATCGAAGAATCTCCAGTGGGAGATGATTGAATTGGTGGTAAGCCGTTCTCTTGGCAAGAAAAACCCCTTGCTTCAACTGTAGACAGACTTCTGTCCAAAAAGGACAAAACTTGGAAGCAGATAAGTCGACAGCCTAGCTCTGCCAAGACAGGGTAGGTAAGTCCTTCATAATTCCTGCTCTACAATCAATGTCTGTCAGAGAAATGGGGCCAAGTGGCTGAAGATTGATGCTGTAATGTATGGAGAGAAACTAAACATTTTTTACCACAAGACACATTCACTCCTTGACAGAGGCTTAGGCTCTTCTAGCTTAGGATATTGAGGTTCACTCGCCTCGAATCCATTTCACAAACCACAGCAAGAGTTGAGAATTCTCATTCGTGCTACACATCTTTGCTGCAGTTCTCATTACAGAGATCGGATGGCTGCCTCTGAATTTCTCGCTACCTGCCATTTTGTTTCCCACAAAGCAGCCATGTTCACCCAGGGAAGTGAGAAAACGATGATGTACCATCTCCCATGCCTGCACTCTGTTAGTTTTGAACAGTATCCAGCTTGGCTGGACCTCATGTTCTTTCACAAAAGATAAGAAACTTAAGTGTAAAAAGGCCCACAAGTGTTGATATTGTAATCCCTGTGGTAACAAGTATATATTGCTAGTAAACAAAATCTATTTGGTTACAAGTCAATAAGTGTCCAAATATAGTCTCCGATTTCATGAACTGCTTAATAATTAAATTACATCTTATGATAAATAACAAAACCCCTGATGGTCAAATGAGAAGTGAACAAATTACTATATTTCATGCTGAGTGTAGTTTGGTTACATCTATTTATGTTTGGGAGGGGAAAAACAATATCTTTAAGTTAGTTTTTGAGTTATTCTCCTCAATAAAAAGAAATTTCTTTCAAGAAAACAATTACATTTAACTGAATTTTTTTTTTTTTTTTTTTTTTTGGTTTTTCGAGACAGGGTTTCTCTGTGTATCCTTGGCTGTCCTGGACTCACTTTGTAGACCAGGCTGGCCTCGAACTCACAAAGATCCACCTGCCTCTGCCTCCCAAGTGCTGGGATTAAAGGCGTGCGCCACCACGCCCGGCTTAACTGAATTTTTTTGAGCATAGGAAAAAAATGAGAACTTTTATTCTTATAGAAAGAAATTGATTTGTAACTTACTGGCTTTCATTACAATATAAACTCCTGTGTTTATACAGTTCAGATACTATCTTGCCTAGAGTTAATGCTGATAACTCTGAACAAGGCCAAGTGGCAGGTTTGGAAGAAGCAAGGAGTGACTGGGGGCAAACATGACAACAGGAGTTCTTATATAGAAACTTTCTAGGAACTAAATGACTTGCTTTCACAACCCAAAAAGAAAAATAAATATAGCAATTCAGAGCCGAGTGTGATACCACATTGTAGATTGACACAGGGTGACAGTTCTCATTGAATGGGACAGACTAGTTAGGAGAGAGGAGGCAGCTTTTTTTTTTTTTCTTTCAGAAATGTACTGGGTTATGCATATAAAGTAAATCACAAACAAATGTGAAGCTTTGCTGACTAACTCAACCAACCACCAAGGAATAGTGTCTCACATGGCTAGTGAAGTGGAAAAGCAGGCATTCAAGAGGAGCTGGGAAAAGCAGGGGATTTTTCACACTGAGTAGGTTAGACATGCTCCAGTGAACTTCAGCTAGAAACAGAGACCTTCTGCAGAGCTCAGGTAACACCGAAAGTCTGTAGTGAAGGAAAGACAGAGATCCGCCCCATACTCTCTGCTCTCTTGGGCCACTCAACATCCCTTTTTTATGAGGTCTGAATATTAACCACCTCAAATAATGATCCTGACTGTGAAGTGGAAAGGGTGAGAACCCTAGGGTATGAGAAAGTTTAGAAAACAAAGGGACAAAACCCCGCCAGCTTCCAAGTAAAAGTTCCATCAAAAAATTTTTATATGCCCAATTAAGAAGTGCTGAGCACAAAAAGACTGGACAACAAATGTTACTATTAACTTGCTTAACCATTTTTCCATTCTTGTTTTGGCTCAGACAGGTTTCCTAAATCCCAAATCAGCAGGAAGCAATTTCAAGAGAGTGAGGTCCCATTTTTAGAAGGTGGGATGAGGATTTTTTTTTTTTTTGGTCATTTGATAGGTTATAGATGCTTGTTGTCAGTTAGGGGGATTGGTTACAAGTTGTTAAATGGCCTTGTTTAACAAGGTTTAGGAGGTTAGACCCAGGGATTTCTCTTTTTCTTTTCTCTATCCTTCTTTCTCTCTTATGTAAGGGGAGAAAGACTTGAAAAGAAAAAAAGGAGATATAGACATGATATAGGAATGATAAAGAAAAAAAGGTAGATTATTAAAGTTACTCTCTATATCTTTGTATATTGATACATAATTAAGGCTATATTTGGCTACATTGTTATAGAGCTTTGTATATTAATACAAAATTAAGGTTAACTCCTTTTAAGGTATTGTAAGTATGTAATTCTTTAAAAATGCAATGTGAAGTTCTAGGCCTTTTGATAGTAGCTATCACAAATGTTTAGGATAATTAAGAAATGCAAACTAATAGTCATTCAAACTTGTTGTTTTGTTAGGTACTAGTTTATTGTATTACAGATGTTTTCCAAGTAAACCAGAAATCAAGTTGCTAAGAGACAAGCAACATTTGCTTATTCAAATATATGGAGATAGATAGGTGGTCTTCAAAAACCTCAAAATATCTGTAGAGTATGGCATTTGAAGATATTTTCTTAAGATTTTTTTTTGGTATTGAGACATGTCAGCTCCTGACAGCCCTTTCCATTCTACTTCAAGTCAATGATGAGCATTGAACAATCTCCATTTGGAGATGGCTGCATTAGTGGCAAGCTAGCAACTTGGGCAAGAAAAAGCCCTTGCTTCAACTGTAGACAGAATGCTGTCTGAAAAGGACAAAACTTGGAAGCAGGTAAGTAAACAGCCTACCTCTGCTAAGACATGGTAGGTAAGTCCTTCATAATTCCTGCTTTGCAATTAATGTCTGTCAGAGATACTAGGCCAAAAGCTGTAGATAGATGCTCTAATGTTGGAGAGAGAAATTGGGGACTGTTTAGGCAGCCAGTTGTCTGTTATTTCTTAGTTTTGGAAGCTGGTTGCTCTGTACTTCCTGTATAATCAGATATATTTATCCTTCTCAGGTCTCTGATGTGGTTGAAGACTAGATAGTTATAGTCTCACAGTTAAATTTTAAGTTGTTTAGGAATTAAAAGGATGTTCTAGGTCTAAGATGTTTCTAAGATGGTAATGTGAGTTAGGATGGAAACTAAGTTAGGTAAAGAACTTTAAACTCATTGAGATAGATAGATAATAGAATATTATTAGTTGCCAAACACACATGATTAGGACATTGGGAATATATGCTGTGCTTTATAATTTTCATAATTGTTGCCTAATTGTTCTTACTGTTTTGTATTGTATTTATTGTTAAGAAAAAGAGCCTCTTATTGGACTAAAATAGGGGAAAAAAGATACACCTTAAATTTTTTAAAACGTGTCTATTCGAACATTTTGAAGAGTAACAACTCACCTACTAATTCAATATATTAAATTCATTTCTAAAAATGTGACTTATCATGTGTCAATGCCAGCCATTATTTATAGGCAGTTTTTGATGCATTCCTACTTTATATTGAAATTAACAGACATAATTACTGAGGACGAATATATATTTTGCTAACCAAAGCACACAAGACTTTTGTCCATCTGCCTGGTAACAGCCCCCACTCAGGATGTGGCATGGATAATCACTTTCTCCTAATACTCATGTACATCAATCTCTTCCCACTGCAACCATCACTGTTCCTTATTTAAACTGCTAGAGCAGTTTTTATGCACTGTGCTTCTTTACTTGGTCATCTCAGCCAGGGTCACTTGCATACTTTCCCGTGCCTCTATTTCAGTGGTTCTCAATCTTCCTAATGCAGCAACCCTTTAACACAGTTCCTCGAGTTGTGGTGACTCCAATCACAAAATTATTTTTGTTGCTACTTCATAATTGTAATGTGGCTGCTGTTATGAAATGTAAATATCTGATCTCTGAATGGTCTTAGGTGACTCCTGTGAAAGTGTCATTTGACCCCCACAAAGGGGTGGTGGTCCAGAGGTTAAGAACCACTGCTCTATTCCCTTGACTCTGACACCTGCATCTAGAGACACGGCCACCTTTTCAAAGGCTGCTACACAAATTCATTTTCTCGGCAGTTGCTTTTGCTGCCTTATGCCATCGTGAAAAAAAAAATCATGACCACTTAAGCAGAAAACCTGTTGATTTAATGACTCTGCTGTGTAAACAGGCCAATTGTGGAAATCCAAGTTGAGAACACTTTATACAGCAGAGGGTGGGAGGCATTCTGGTTTAAAATTTGTATGGCAACGACAGTAAGAACTGCCAGAATTCCCCACAGCTAATTTTATAAGTCAATATCCAAGACTGCTGTGTAAGTTCCAGATAAACTGTTAAAGGTGAATATTGGATCATTTAATATGCTCCCCAATCCTTACATAGGGAACTGCTTCCATTTTAGTTAAACAGAAGAGAAGACTCTTTTACCAAAGAGCTTTTTAGTCTTTAGAAAAACACCATAAAAATCTGCTGAGAAGTAAACAGCAGGCAGAGTGCAAAAATCATCCCCAGCTAAGAAGGCTTGGCACATTAGAGAAATAGCTCTTTCTGATCTTGCAACCCGAGAACTGAGGAGCTCCAAACAGGCAGGATTCTTAGAAGATGGAGCTTATTCCCTGTCTGCCAGCTGAAAGGTCATTATTCTAGTGCATCAGAATTCCAGTCAAATTTGGTACTGGAAAGTGTGGTGTAATACAGACAAGGAGCCCTCCCTCCTCACATAGCTGTATTTCTGTGTGATAGTCATGGACATGATTATCTGCCACAAAGCTCAGAGTGACTCTATGATAACACCAAAGGGTCTGGTTGTACTGAGGTCATCTGGTTGTGTTTTCACACTTTCCATGGAAAAATTGCATCAGATACCAACGTATAAATCAGAACTTCTTGAGCCGAAGAGTTGCATAAGTCCGTCTGCCAGCATTCTTTTTAGGGCACCACAAATGAGGATCAGAATTATCATGATGGGTGTCACTTCTAGTCTGAGAGATAGTTTAAGTTTCAAAGAAATTAGTTGTGCTTTACTGAGTTGAAAATAGAGAAAATAATCAACAAGTTCTTATTTTGGCATATAAAACCAGAAAAGGAGAATTTAATACTAAAACTAATTGAAATGAATCTATTATCTTGGATAATTTTGGAAATATTCCAATAAAAGAATATTTCATGCTCCAGGCACAGTGAATCACTTCTGGAAGAGAGCTTTGCGGCTTTCCGGTAAAACTACTCAAGGACTGCCTTTAATCTATGCTTTTAAGTCAGTCTGATTATTTTCACTCTTATTTCATATTTATTAGGTAATTGGGGGGTGTTGATGCTAGTAATTGATTGTAAGCATAATGCTATGATCTGAAACACAAAGAAAACCCAATAACATCAAATTAGAAGTTACCTTTTCAAAGAATTTCTAAGTTGAGTTTGAAGATGGTTTCCCCCAAAGCCCTGAGAACTATGTGTGTGCGCGATCCATCAACTAACAGCAATCACATCTACCAAGAGCTGGCCCTAGGGAATATCTGAATCTGAGCTCAGATCAGCTACTCACAACCAAAATAGCCAGAGAACTCATGCAGTCTGTGAGACACTTAAGCATTTTCCAAATGAGCAATTAGAACAAAGAGCTACTGACAGTTTTAAAAACAGTCAGAATGCTGGATTCCTTATAATGAGATGGCGTGACATACAGTATTGAGTAGCTTCAAGGACTTTTAGAAATTTCAGAGTATTTGTCCTTGGACTTGTAGTTCTGGTGATGGGAATGGGAAAATCAACTTAATGTAGAAGTAGTAAAATATCCTTCAAGGAGGAACAGAGTGACCTTTCAGAACCCTGCCATATTTAGTAGTTGGTCTTGAAGTATGCACTGAGCAAAATTTGAAGGAAAGACTTTCTAAACTATCACAACACATATAGGTTAGAAAAATACATTACGAATATAAGAGGAATAAGTCAGTTTGCTGAGAAAGTATCTGAGCAATCTCTTAGGCAATGAAAACCATCACTTTTAAGTTGATAAATTACTTGAAACTCCACCCCCTCCCCCGCCAGCTGCAGTAGATGATTTTCCCTCCCCTTTTCATTCACTTGAATCCTACAAATATTTTAAGGCTCATTGCTTCAACTCAGTCTTTATTGGAGCTTCTACACAAGTACTACAGATTGAAGTTTTATAATCTTATGGTTTATTTTCATTATTATTACTTTTGGGGTTATAAGGAACTTGAAGACCAGAATCACAACCTCATTATATCAGCATGCCTTCCAACAGTATTTCAAAACCTTTCTAAAGCTGTAGCCCTTCATATTGTGGTGACCCCAACCACAAAATTATATTTGTTGCTACTTCATAGCCATAATTTTGCTATTGCTATGAATTATAATATAAATATCTGTGTTTTCCAATAGTCTTAGGTGACCCTGTGAAAAGGTCATCTGACCTCCAAAGGGTTCATGACCCACAAGTTGAGAACCACTGCCCTAGGGCAATATTGAAAGTGTGGGGAGGCACTTGTTCATCAGACACTTCAATTCAGATACATACCCAGAGTAGGGTAGTTATTTCATACTGTTTGTTGTGGTGTCAGGACTTGTTCTCCCCAGCTTATCCCCAAATCCAGGAAAATTTTATTGGAGACCCCCATTTTCTCTTTTGTATTATTGTTAGTTATTTTCAAATTTTGTAGAGAAACTGTCCTACAGAGAAATGTAAATTTCTTTTTACTATAGGGAGAGGAGCATAATCTATTTGGATTTAAGTAATCTGAAAAGTTAAAGAGAAGAAACATTCATTTACCAGGTTTGATGCTTGGCTGTTTGGGTCTGAGGTGTTGTTTATGTGTAGAAGGGACAGATGTAGTTTTCTGAGGAGCTGAAAGAAGAGTTAATAGAGCTTTGGTAAGGGATGCTTCTCAAAGGTCAGCTACTTTGTGCCTGTAAACATAAATACATGACCCCACTGAATGTAAGAACAACTGTATGTCGTGTTGCCTATAGAGTACATAATCAATAACTTTAAGTGTTCACTGGGCCCAAGAGAATTACATTCCTATAGAAGAGAGCTTAAATTTCTACCTAAGGAGAAATACTATTCAATTAAATGTACTGGAAACTTAGCACGGTGGAGGTCTTTCAGATTATAACATAAGTTAAGGACTCAAAGAATAATACTAACATTGAATTTAATGGCAAGGAAGATGCACAATAAGATATTTTAGATTTATAGAATGGGGAAGTTCAGAACATCCTTATCTTATAGTTCATTAGTACCTTCACAAGACATTAATGAATTCTATTATGTAAATATTTTTCTTTAGAAGACATGAGCTTTTTCACACATCTTTTTTCAGCATATCCTGGATTGCAGGCGCTACTTGATACTCTTTTTGAAATACCATGGATTAAATACTATTACTGTGGTTAACAGAAAGGAATATACTTAAAATAGTTTAAGTCACCTATGCTTCTGGTATACTTTTATAGTTAGCAAAGTTGAAAGCAATCAAGGAAACTACTTTTTGAAATATATAGGCATCAAGATTGTACAAACTCCTTGAGTTTCGTTATATGGCTAACTATGGATAACTCAGCTCCTTGAAGAATTCCATGGTAGAGGAAGAAGGGAAATGTTTACAGGTAAAAACACATTTAAAGGCTGACGTAGTTATCTCTTTTCTGTCACTTTACCTGTCCTTTCAAAGCATAGAACTATACAAATGACATCAGTTACCAGCTGTTGTAGGTTGCACTTCAGGACTGGTGAAGATTTCCACATGTTGGGGATCAACTGATACTTTGCCTGGAGCTGGAAATACAAACACCCCATCCCACCAAGTGATCTCAGTTAAAATGAGGTATTTTAAGAATTTCAACATGCTTTCAGATGGCATAACGTTCATGCTACAAGGATGCATGTTGTTCTGCAGCTGGAAGATGACAATGTGATGGAAGCCAGGGAAAAAGCTAGCATAATAACTGCTCAACAAAGGCAAACTCAGTCCACGAAAATGAGGAGATGCAAGCCATAAGCACACAGCAAGAGATGTTGCAGATAACAAAGATGTCCATGCAGTTTCAGAAACCTTTCACAATTTTAAGATTGGAAATCTAAGTTTGTCATCTATTTAGTGTGAGAGGAAGTGGCGGATATACAAAATAGAATATAAAAGATGTCTGTATAAAAATGTATCATTCATCTATGTGAAGAAAGGCATCCGCGTGGGTTATGGAGCTTTTAATGGAAGATAAAGCACAGATTCTCTGTTAAAAACATTACCCCGTGTTTTACTTGGCTGCATGGCAGTTCTAGAAGTTTTAGGTGGGACAGAGTCCAGAATAGGATCACTTGTTGCTGTTGGAATAAATGTCAACATTTACAAAGGCAATACATGCTCCTAGGGATAAAATACAAACTCACAAGTAAGAAGTGATGCCCCATCAAAGGGAAATATATAGGACATTTGAGGGATTGCTAGCCAATGCTTTAATGCCATTGATTCAAGAGGAATTGAAGATAACCTCACTCTGCAAAACACACATCACTGAAATATTAGAGCCAACGAAAAAACAACTTTGTACATTCAACTTATTTTCAATTGCCCTTTTTCCTAGTTTCTTCCCTTGTTTCATAACTACTAACGGAACCTGCTATTTAAAATTATTTTAAACAATAGTCGTAAATATTTGAAAATAAAGAATAACTTTAAACCTACTGATTAAGATTATTTATTTTTATTTATCATAAAAATAATGCTGAGTTAAGACTACACATACCAAAAAAAAAAAAAAAAAAAGCTGGACACCTCTATATGTCTAACATTGAATTCCACAGCATGGGTTTAGTAGATGCTTGATACACATTTTCTAAAAGGAGCTGCTGGACTGAGATCAACCCACTATAGATGGGTCAGTAAGTGAATGAAAAAGCTAGGCACAACTGGACTGTGACAAATAAATGTCCCTTTTCTAGCATGGGGCTTCTCAGCTCAGCACAACAATCGGGGCCCAAGAAATAAATCTTAGCTGTGGGAGGCTGCTGTGTACACAGCAGTGTGTCCCCAGTCTCTATGTTCTGGATGGAGATGCACCTCCCTCGGTGGTTAAGAACAAATGTTGTCTCTATGCAATGCCAAAAGCCCCTGTGCAGAAGAGAGATCCTAAGCCATCCCTGTTTGGCAACCACTGCGCTACAGAATATGCTCTAGGAATACAAAATATTTTAAGAATGATCGTGGATGAAAGAATAAGATGCTGTTACATTACTTTCCCCTAGTGGTGGCCTTGTCCATCTGTACCCTCCCCTTGTGTGATAGAGTTTATTTTTTGATAAATGTAAAGAATTAATCCCAAAATGGGAAGTATGGACAGGAACTGTCTCCCCAACACAGATGGAGATAGCTACTATTTGCTATGGAACTGTGGGGAGCACACTTCTCCATCCTGCAAAAACTAAAAGCAACCAGCAGGTATAAGAACACCTGGGACCCAAAGGCATCACTGGTAGTTTGAGTATACCTGGGAGGGGCTCTATTTCAGTCTCATCTGAAGTCGTTGAGCTTGAGATGACATCGTAAGTTGCTTAAAAATAAAACAAGCAAAAGACACATTAATTTTGCCATACTGTGCATGATTTCCTGACATATTTCAGTGGTGGTTGAGGCAAAATTTTAAATAGATGCTAAATTCTGGAGCTGTTGGCATCCTCACTACTGAGTTGAGGGTAGCCACTACTGTCTTAACTGCAGGACTTTACATACCATGCCATGGCCCTGGCCTCCAGAGTGCTGTGAAAACTGTGCCAAATATTTATAATCAAGTGATGTCAGCTCTAAATCAAAGAGCTTCAACATGCATAAGCACATATCTAATAGTCATGTAGGGCAGGGGCTTCTACAGAAGGAAAGAGACGGCACATCGAAATAAAAGTCACTGTCTGTAGAATCCATTGCTTAATCTGTCTGCTTAGTAGAAGTTGCTGGCACAGTACCTAAGGAGAAAATGGTACTTTAAAGTTCACACTGTCTCATGTGTTCTTTACCCTTGTTACCGTCCCTGAGATATAGACAAGAAGGCATTACCACCACTTTGTGAATTTTCTAGACAACGAGGTTGATGTTTATAGCAGTAATGACAATTGTCAGTGGTCACATGGGGGGGAATGTTGACTTAGTGAAACTTCACCCTAATATCAGGGGTAGAGACAGCAGGACTAAGACCAGGGTGCTCTTTGATGACCCCTCTTGGTTTTATTTCGAGGCAACTTTCAATGTTTTGCCATAGAACCATGATCCCTTTCTATAAGGTAGGTAGATCTGGAGGTAGAATTTATACTCTGTATAAAAGGAAGAAAATGGATGCATTCAAATGTAACTATTTTAATGTTGGGATAAATATCATTCTCACATAAAATAACTTCCAAGTTAAAACAGTACCTAAAATCTTCTCTTCTTGTACAAAGAATTGTCACTGTCAAAATAAGAGGTAGAGGAAACAAAAGCTGGAGGCAAACACTGCTTATTGTAGGCATTGTCTACTATTGGTTTACATTTCTATAAACCAATTTGAATTGATTTATAGAAAAATAACAAAATGGAGATAGCACACAGGAAGATTTATTCATTGAGTTACTTATAACCCAGTGACAATTTAATGACAGTGCAGTTGAAGCTGTAGGATGATAACTAGATGGTGAGGCAGAGTCTCAGAGAATAGCTCATGTTGTCCCTTAAGAGGAGACAGGAGATGTGTTTGACTTGTAAAGGCAAATCTGCAAAGTCTTCCAAAGTAGAACACCCTGTGCTAAGATAGGCATGTTTTTACTGTGAGAATCTTATTACATTAGGTAGGACCTAACATTTTAATGTAAAGTTAGCCTAGCTGTGAATTTAAAGGAATGACTAATCTTCTAAAGAGCAACTAATAAACCCTTCCTTGTGCAAGCTGAACTATTTAGTTCACAGAGACTGACTATCTGCCACAAGTTGCTATAATTCTACAAAATACTGAAAGAATTCAACACTGGATATGGTGAGGGCTGACCTCTTAAAGAAAGCTCCAAAGTGGAGTACAATGAAAACATCAAGACTAATCATCCTCCATCCTGACACTCAGTCAATGCAAGTCTCTGAAAGACTACTTGTGGCTTCAAAAGAAATAATTTTGTTAGAGGGGTAAGTTGTAATAAGCCTCAATATATTGGGGATGGAATTCAATTGTTTGAACACTTTGAGGAAGGACACATGGAAAGGTTTTCTAATGCTGAAATCAAATGCACTGAATCATTCTGGGTTTGTGACCATTTTCTTCCTTTGATTCTGAACCTTTGTGGTACTAAATAGTCTTTTTACAGAATGTTAAAATGAATTAAGGAGGCTTAGCACTGATGGCACTATAAACCCAGAAACAGGAAGTTCTTGCCTATCTCTTCTATCTCCTGTATCATGTTAGTCATCACACACATGCCTGTCTGTGGAATCTATGCTGCTTTTCCAGCTTTGTTGCCCATAGACAACAGAGAAACTTGACCTGGACATCATTTTATTGATTAAATTCTTTGCACGTCCCCAGAGCACACTTACAGAGTGATTCAGGTTACCACACTCACAGAACAGAGAAGAACCCATGATTCGCTATTGTGAAACCCTGTTCCCAAAATTCCAAACCATGCTGCATGGCACTGTTTCACTTTTCAATTGGATTGAATCACTGGAGTGATTCTGAAAGAAATTAGTTGAGTCGAAGTATTGCTTGTCTACCTATCCTGGAGGTAAGTCCCTCATGTATCACCTTACTATAAAAGGAACTAATTATGCTGAAGGACTTAAAAAAAAACGTGCATATGATGTTGGGTCCAAAAGTCTTTGAATTTCGTAGAGGAAAATTGATGTAGAAGTTGTATAATTCTAGTGGAGAAAGGATCCAATAGCATGTGAATCACATGGACACCACAAATACCTGTTCTAGGACTAGTACTATAACACTGGGATTATAGCAGACTGACCGATGTCCAATAGAACACAAGACTAACTTTCTTTCGTCACTAGAAAGACAGAATTCATCCTGAGTAACACTGTCACATGCACTTAAGTATTTCTAAAATCTGGCCAGTTTCCTTTAAACATAGAAATTTATAAGTAATTTTACATCCTGGTATGTGATTATAGAGCACATTTTATGATTTCCCTTATATACTTTATGGAAAATTAAGTTTGCCAAGGAAATCAAGCTCAATCAACCCTAGTTAGCATACTTTATAGAAGGCTATACGATATGCAATTTCACATAATAAAATCGTAGCATACAGCACTAGTGAAAGAATAGGACAAACAGAATGGGGGAGCGCATATGAAGTGACTATGTGTCTCATATTTCTTGCAGTGCTCCAAACCTCAAATATCCTGTTCCTTCATTGCCAAAAACTATTAAAATAACCCAAGAGTTTCCATAACCAAGCAAGCTAGAATTCTCAATTTTGAGCTTTATATCTCAAAAACTTGTATAGAAGTCTTTATGAGAACATTCATTCCACAGTTTTGATGCAGAATGTAAAGATGGCAACATTTCCAGCAAGTTCTAATGCAAAATACATTTTACAAAAAGAGACAATGTATTACATTTATTACATTTAATCAGGCAGCCCCAGCTATCCAGGAGTTGGCCCATGGCTTTTCCCCTGTGGAATGTCAAGAATCTCAAAGGATGTTAATATTAGGTGAGGCTATTCCACCATGAAAATAGATCAAGACAAAAATCAAAATTATTCAGTATTCACACAGAACATGGGCTAAACCACAACCGACTTTACCGTCCTTTAGCTAACATAGACATTCTGGCTAGTTTGTGCTTCTCCTCAGTCATAGCTTTATGGCCATTCTGCTCCTCTTCCCATCTAGTTAAAAGGTGTGAAGAGTCTCATTCACAAGTGCACTCACTTTCTGAATGCATTCACTCAAGAGAGGCAAAGGTTTACTTCCCTGGACTCTTCCACTGATTATTTCACATGAGACAAAAAAGGACCCTTTTCTAGCACTTTCTAAGAGATCCTCAGAGTTCCTCAGAGTCTGTTTTCTCCATATTTGTAGTAATTAAAACAAGGGAAGCTATTCAAATCATTGGGAATTAATGTTATATATATACATAAACCACATAGGACACAGCTTAGCAAATGGATAACTATGCCATCAATTAAAAAGTAAGAAAGGTGCAAGTGAAGGAAGAAAGCATGAGCATATCAACTCCTGAAAGTGTAAACTCCTGAGATCACAGAAAGCTTATTTTTTATGTTAACTCTAAGTTTAAATTGGGATGGTTCCATGGAATATTTAAGCTAGTGCTTAGAAAGATGCGTTCTTGCATACGAGCAGAAACAAGAGAAATGTATCACTGTTTGCCATCAAGTGCACTGAGATAAGTAAAGGCAACAGGTGCTAATTCTTCTTCTTCTTCTTCTTTTTTAAAGGAATGTAGTTACCAGTTTGAGGCTGTACAACTCTGGAATCTTCAGAAGTTTTAGCTCCAGGGGCCACCCACGGTTCTTCACTTGGAGCTATATTAGAGAGAATCAGAAGTTGCTGAATGTTTTATGACAGACATAGACTGCTGGGATAGGTAAGTGGCTAGAAAAAAAATAGCCTTGCCAAGCTCATCTGGATCCAGTCAAGAGTCATTGTATACTTAGAGGTCGATGAGCACCCATCCAGACAGGAAACAACCAGCTAGATTGTGTAGCAATAACAGGCACGACTTTTAAAAAAGCTATAGGAAATCTAATCAAATAGTATTTTTATTTTCCCTTTCAACCAATCAACTACTGATTTCCCTGAGTTAATCAAGTGCCTTTAGCATGAGAGGGAAAGGACTCTCTGTATGTGTTCTACAGAACTGAACAGTCAGCACCCATCTTATGTGATGCTACTGATCAATTCCAGGCCCCATACATGCCAGGCGAGCATTCTTTCACTGAGCCACATCCTTACCCCATCATGCACATTCATAGCATCAAATACAAAGTACTTCTATTTACCCAAAGTACCCCCAGGTTTCTTCCAAGGGAAAGTTGTTTTTGCATCGGGAAACTCTGGGAACCTTTTTGGAGCTGGAATAAAACACACAGGATAGTTAGGTAAGGCACATGGTATAGAACAAAAGGGGTTTTAAGTTCTTCAAAGTTCCTGAAACAACAAATACAAGATTAAAAAAAAAAATCACTGTATGTCAAACAAAAAATAGGTAGTATTTTTTTACTTCTGTTTCAATGAAAGATAATTGTTTTTTGAGACATCATGTAGCCTAGGCTATCTTGGACTTCATGATACTCCCTGTCTGCATTTTTTTATGTTAAGTGTACAATTTCCCTTTCGGAATTTTAGAATCAAGCCACTAAATGAGGTATACATGCTTTTCTGTCTACACTTACTAGTTTTCTCAAAATTTCCAAATACGTACATTTATGTGTTCTGAGGTATATTTCACTCTAATTCAAACAGAGTACCAAACACATTGAATTAGAAAACACCTGCATGAGAGCTTTACAAATCATAAGACAACTATACAACTCTATGTATATGCTCCTCCATTTTACTGATACTTCATCCATAAAGAAATTCTAAGAATCCTAAGAAATCTACAAAAATATTTAGCATGTCTTATCTGTAAAGATAAAGCTATTAGTGAATAAAAAACACTAAAGAAAAAACAGAAGATACAACCTGGTTTAGTCACAAATGATTCTGAGTGAAAAGAACAAGACACAACATCAACACCACTAAGAAAAACTACTGGTGGCTTTGTCACAGGAAAGGCCTCTTTAGGGTCCTAAATTATGAAAGGTGTTTAAAAAATCACAATTAAGGTTTTGGGTGTTGAGAGTTCATTGTTCTGTATTATTTGCCACTCTTTTCTTGTAAGGAGATTTATTTTAATAAAGTTGCCTCTAAGGATTTCTATTAGCCATGCAAAATATTCCCAAAGTAGCATTCATTGATGCTGCTGTGTTCGATGACTTTTACCTAGAGTGCTCAAGGACAATTCAAACTCAGGTGTTACAATAGAGTGTGCTGTTTTTGGGGTCTTTTCCCTGAAGACTACAATAAATAAGAACACGGTTAGCACCATAATGGTTTAGCCTAACCACCACTGGGAACAGCACGCTTCATAACAGATTAGCGTGCAATGAGCAGTCCATGCCTTTTATAGAAAGAGCTAGGTGGCCTTGGAAAAGTCACATAGCTGTTAAATGGAAGGTATCACACACACACACACACACACACACACACACACACACACACACACAC
>CAJQZJ010032464.1:7125468-7162004 GCA_907164525.1 Lophiomys imhausi
CACACACACACACACACACACACACACACACACACACACACACACACCAAAACACATGCTATTCCTTTTTCTTCAAGGGAAGAGAACAAGAAAAGCAAGAAAGGTTCTTTTGGGTAAAACAGCAGTTAGAAACAGCAATTAACAACGGAAATTCTCATTAAATAGCATGTCTCTTGGTGATTCTTCCCAAATTCAGTTGGCACAAGACTTCCCCCAAAGTTGATCTGGGCAGAAATCCCAGAGAGAGTCAAGTACTCCAGCAGCTCTAAGAAGCTGAAATGCTGTACACTCTTGTCCACCCAACCCACAAGAGGGGTCAAAGGGGGCATGCAGTTAGTGCAAAGCACGCATTCACACCTGCCTATCCGGTCACTAGGATCAAGGCATGGTGCTAATGCCTCAGTAGAAGTTGTTCAAGAAGCAGGAAGGTTAGTAACACACACACACACACACACACACACACACACACACACACACACAACAGAGGAAGAGGAAGGGACATGGCAGGATAAAGCAGTTTCTAAACCTGTGAATGCTGGGAGCTTGTCATTAAGACTGTTCTGTTATTTTAAGGGAGGGAAAAAAACTTTTTAGTATTACCCAGTGCTGTCTCTGTAGTGTCTAATGCACTAGACAATGTGGGCTTAGTGCTTCTTGAAACTGTTTGTGGAGTCACTGAAAAGTAAAACATAAAACAACTTTAAGAGGTAGTAAAATCAGAAAGCAACCCAGGCAGGCCACACCTTCTGTTGGCTGCCTGTATCATGTCAAGTGCCTAGGCTTGTCAAGAGGCTACATACATGGCCCATGTGCCTGTCTGCCTCTCCCTGATTCATCCTTTCCAGGTTGGGCTACTTTCTAAATGTCCCACAGAAGCACACCCAACTCCTCTCCATGAAATCACCTTTCAAGCAGTATTGTTTTTGTCTCCCCTTTTATCTCCACAGCTTAGTGTGGTGCCCATGTAAGCAGGCTCATGGTAATATAAGTGAAGTAACAAGGAAGAAAAGAAGGAAGGAATGAATGAAGGAAGGAAGAAGGATCGTGGTTAAAACAAATCTAATATTACTAGATTTCCTCTAATCCCTACAAATAACCAGCAGAGTTTGGGCCCAGGCTGAAACTATGACCAGTATTCAAAAGTTCAGATGCAGAGTGGGTTGTCTTAGCCACTCCATTAAAGGTAATGAAGATGTTGGGTTACAAGACTTGGATAAATAACCATGCTTACCAAGATTTAAAAATTCTACAAAATCCTAGAATTTTGCAACAAGCACACATATTAAACAGTACTGAATAATAAACCATGGGGATTGTCCAAGTATTTCTGAAGTGGAAAATTCTGAAGAGAGCTTGGCAGAAAGTTCGGAGATCTGTGGACTTGCATCAGACACCGTGCCAAGAGAAGAAAGCACAACGTGAAAAGCTGGGCAGAACGTTTGACACAGAAAAGGACTCATGTACCTACTGGCCATGCCTGTACTTTTCTCTGTATTAAATGATCACATGAAAGTTACAAAAAAAAAAATCCACCTTGGAATATCATTGAAGTGGATGCTGCTAATAGCTCGAACATTTTCTATCTCATCTTCTAAAGGCCCATTTCTTAAGGCAAGATCACACTCACTCTGTCAGATGCATTTTAGTTCAATCTGCTTCTTCAACTTAGTTTTGCTACTAAACCTATCTTATCCTCTCTTGACTAAACATAAGCCCCAAAATTTAGTACAAATGGAGTCCCAGAAAAACCTCAAGTTATAGGAATTTTATGAATTAAAAAGGTCACTTTTGATGAGAGTTCTTTAGTGGTGAACTTCAGGGAATGCTTGGCTGTTGTTGGTTCTATCAAATCCTGGATAGGTGGCATTTCTCTGGCAAAGCCTCAGTACCTCTGAGGCTAATGTCACCCTGGAGAATTAGACTGGGTAAAGTTATTTGGAGGACAGATGTTGAATGCTTGGCAGTAAGAATGATAAACTATGGAGACATTGCTTGCTACATTTGAGGGTATTTTGTTTCTTTGTTTGCTTTTGAACCAAACAATACACATTCTCTCTATTAGGATTATTAATCTGGAGGGATATTTTTTCAAACCACTTCAATACATTTTCATAGTCATCATTACGGATTTATGAGGGATATGAGACTTTTGTTATGTTGATCACGTGTAAAGGTAACTGGGCAATGAGAATGATCTGTAGCATTCATACAAAAGGAAAGACCATGAGCCATTGCGTGACCTTAGTGCAAACTCCCTCCGTTGTGCCAGCACCTTCATTCATAGTTAATCACACACCTTACTTATCATCTCCTTCATCTAGTTGGTCCATTTTCATATGTTCTTTTCCCAAGCTTACAGCCCTGGAATCTATTGTTTTATGCTTACGGTCCAAATCAATTTCTTTTTTGTTCTTTGCTTTTAAAAAATAGGTTTTTAGCTCACTCACTATTTGACACAATGCTACTTCCCTTTCTCAATAGCATCCTAGGGATTTTGTTACCTGTTACTGGCTGTGATGCCACTTTTTCAACCTCTGGCGGTTTAGATTCTGCCGGTAATGCCAATGTTTCATTCTTAGCTAAAAAATGAAAAACAAAAAACCACAATTTATTCCCTCATAGTGCTGTGGTAGGTTTAGTGTTAGCATATATAGCATAGGGAACTTGGAATAAGGCTGGACTTTTAAGATAAAAGACTTTATCTGAAGTGACATGTCCTTGGGAACTCACCAAGGACCAGGGCCTCTTTGATCTTGGGGCTGGGGGCAGAACATGCCCCCTGGGGTGCCCGCCCTCCCGGAGGTCAGAGGTCTGTTGTCCTTTCGCAGCTCCCTTCCAGAGGGCACCTGAATGAAATGCCCTGAGGCACCTGCCCACATCTGCGGACTGCCTGTGAATTCACTCCCCTCTCCAAAAAGCTTTTCTGAAAAAGACTGAGCCCCCGGAACGGACTAACTTTAAAAGTGCACAAAAGCTTCTGCCCACAGGTGAAGATATATAAGGCAGGATCCATGTGAACGCTGGGTGGGCTCTCTCTCTCCTGTTCCTGATTCACTCAAGGTTTTCCTCCACCGGCAAAAAAACACGCATCACAATCTCATCAGAAAGTTTTACCCTCTGATGTTGACCCATTTTGGGTCTGGAGAGGAGATGGATTTTCCCTGAGATTCGGGAGTGCTCAGGCTCGGAGCTCCAGGACTTCGGGCCTTTGCAGGCCATAAGCCTCGGTGAGCCACCTGGGAAACTTTCATGTGTTAATTGGTCTTAAGACCACAAGGGACGAAAGAAATTAAGAGACTTTAAAACTGAAAATTGTATGAAGACCAGCCATCCATTAGGACCCACACTCAGATAAAAATATCATTTTGAGAAACCTTAGGTTAATGTTAAATGTTTGTATTATAGATACTAAGAAGTTTTAGGTGTTGGGTTTCAGAGTTTGGTAATTGTTAAGTATTGATAAATATATGTGTGTTAAATAAGAATTTACTGTTACATAGTACAATATCAAAAACTACCTATTGTAAACATAATCAACCACAAAATTTATTAAAGATTTTATTATTTTATGTGTCTGAACACTTTGCCTGCATGTATGTATGTGTGCCATAAGTGTGCCCACTGCCTTCCTACTAAGGTCTCAAAAGGGACTGGAGTTACAGATGTTTGTGAGCCACCATGTGGGTGCTGGAAATTGAAACGGGAGCCTTCCATCAGTGGTAATAAGTGTTTTTAACCACTGAGCTATCAGTTTCCTCAACAACAAAATAATCTACATGCATCACTTCCTGCCAGCCAGTCAACTATACTGTAATTTCTTCCAAGGACTAGTATAAATAGAGGACAGACTTCAAAACTTTTTCCTATTAACCCTAGAAATTCTTTAATAACTTAATTGGTACAGGAATGACCTAATCACAATAGAACAGTGAGTACGTGTCATCACTCAATTTCAAGTTTCCACAAGGCATAGTTGGACCTGTAAATATTCCTTGATTTTTTATTCAAGTACAGCAAATTTTTTAAAACATCAATAGGGATTTTCCATTATTACAGATGGTAAAAAAATGTAACAGGTTAATACACTGAAATCTTTGAAACCCACAAATAAGAGACATAGAAAAGTAAGCTACTTGGAAACATTTATACAAAACAAAATGACAATCAGTGGGTTTTATTTGAGACACATGTCAATACATATCTTCTCATTTAGTCTCTGGGAGTTTGGTGTAAAAATGAATCTTTTCTTCTTGTTTATGCAACTTTTGGAAAACCTTTCTTCTAAAATGTAGGTGTTTTCTTAAAGAAAACTTCTAAATCAAAATTGCACTCCTCCAAAAAAACATTCTTAATTTTTAAATTAATTTAAAACATTTTAATTTTTGTTTGTTTCTAAGACAGGGTTTCTTTGTGTAGCCTTGGCTGTCCTGGAACTTACTCTGTAGACCAAGCTGGCCTCAAACTCAGAGATCTTCCTGCCTCTGCTTCCCAAGTGCTGGGATTAAAGGCATATGCCACCTTGCCCAGCAACATTCTTAATTAAAATTTAAAAACCAAAAATATCTCTATCCATTTTCTGAACTTCCCTGGAACACACTTATCCCCAGCTGGAGACTGATCTAGTCTGTTTCCAAAGCTTTCTGAGAATGTAAGTTTTGTAGCCATCTATAATTGGCATTGTTCTTTAGAGGCTATTTCCTTTTTTTTTAATTTAATGTGGACACAAAATATGAGTACTTCTTACAGACATGAAAGCAATTAGAACTAAGACACATATCAATTTTGAGTGTATATATTTCTGTGGACAGGTGCAGTGTGCTGGCCACCACTGTCAAGCCTGTGTCTCTGGCTGAACAGCATGATTACATGACAGAAACAGTCAACAACATTGTTCAGATCTAGTTACAAGGGCATACAGAGTAATAACTCTTTCTGTAATGACCAAACATATACACCTAGTATTTTACTAAAGTCTTTTTAAATTTTTCTAAAAGTTATCAAAGTTTTATTTCTGGACATAGTTCATAGTCGCAACTTTAAACCATTCTGATTGTCATCGACTAAAGAATCATTCCGCTCACAAGTTCCTCATGAACTCTGCTCCTGTTCTTTTCAGTGCACACCACAGGAAGATGAACTCTTCAAATGTGAATCTCAGGGTTCCACCACATAATATTCTCAACTCCATTAGGGCAATTTTGCTAATCTTCCCCTTTCCACTTAATAATATCCTATGGTCTTGATCTTAGTAACCTGCCTGGCTGGCAAACCCCTCAAACTTTGGCACTTTGTCCATCATCTGTGTCTGTTTCTCTGTCTATATGTCTCTGTTCTCCATACCTATTACTCTGTCCATCTCTGTCTGTCTGTCTGCCCACTTGCCTGCCTGTCTGTTATCTATCTGTCTGCCTATCTGGCCCTCTGTCTCTCTCTGTGTTTCTGTCTCTGTCTCTGTCTCTGTCTCTCTCTCTCTCTCTCTCTCTCTCTCTCTCTCTCTCTCTCTCTGTGTGTGTGAGAAAGAGAGAGGGGGGTCTCCCTTGCAGGTTCTGCTACCCCCAGATCTTCGGCTATCAATCAGGACAGTAAACTAGATTGCCTTGGGTTCTTAGATTTAATAGCTTCAATAGATTCCTTTAATTGGCAATCACATTAACCTAAAATTCAATTACAAATGAGAAAACATGGCAAGCCATCTTCTCATGATATATTTGCATTCTTCACACAATACTAATTTCTTGTAAAGGCATATAGTAATTCTAAATATGGCACATCAGATATCAGAGTAGTTAGAAGATGGGGAGTATATTTAAATGAGAGATTTCTGGCATCAGTTTGCAACCCATGAACATTTGTCTATACTACACACTCCTGCTATCTTGATAGAGAATAAAACGCTATCCAGCTAAGACCTAAAGCTCAGTAAATTCTTTTTCCTCCATACTATTTTACAATGCTGCTGTTTCTCTTAACTTTTGGTAAGGTATGTCTTAGCTTTGGCAAAACCTTTGTTAAGTCCCTTGGAGATGAGTGTGTGCAATACTAGCTCTCTTGTTTATTTATTCACAACATGTGTTCTTAGAACAAAAGCTATTATATCTCTTGATGTCCCATGATGGGCTCTGCTGGAATGGAGTTATTATTTTTAGAATTTACTCCCTCAAAAAATACAACTTTTCTAAATTTAAGTGATAATTAACTTTGGGAAGTTTATTTCTCCCTTGGTTAATATAAAAAGTGTTTATGCTCATGCAATTTTCATGAGGAAAAAGGTTTCTGTATAGCAAAATAATGAATCAACAAAATAAAAAGTAGCCTACAGATGGAAAGAAAATATCTGGAAGACATAACTTGCATATAGACACAATGTCTAAAATATATAAAGAGCCCCCATAACTTGGTAACACTCTGTAGCACAATAGGATGATTATGCAGTTAATGTGGCATTTCAAAGTATATGGTAGATCAAGACCCAGTCATACCACTCCTGGGCATAGATCCAAAAGATTCTCTACCAAATCACAAGGACATTGTCTCAACAATTTTCATAGAAGCTTTATTTGTAATAGTCAGAAATTGGAAACAACCCAGATCTCCTTCAACTGAAGAATGAATTTTAGAAACTGTGGTACATTTATACAATGGAAATTACAGCTATCAGAAACAAGGAAATCATGCAATTTACAACCAAGTGGATGGAACTAGAAAAGGTCATCCTGAGTGAGCTAACTCACCCAGAAAGATATACATGGTATGTACTCTCTTATAAGTGGATATTAACCATATAGCACAAGACAACCATCCTACAACCCACAGACCCAAACAGACAGAATCCTAGCATAACTGTCCTATGAAAAACTCCACCCAGAAGTGAGTCATGGACCCTGTTGCTTGTTAGTGGAACACATTACCTTAGCTGGGCTGCCATATCAGGCCCCAGCACAAGAGGAGGCTCTTCCTCATGTGACTGATGAACTGAGGGGGGTTGTTATGTGGGGGATCCCTCATCCAAGGAGGAAAGAAGGAGACAATGAAAAAGAAGGGAGGGAGGGACCAGGAGGGGAACAGGGAGGGAACTTTGATGTAACTTGAAAAAAATAAATTAATAATTAAAAATATCTGGTAGACCCTATTCTACTCAAAGTAGAAGATGAGCATCGAAGAATCTCCAGTGGGAGATGATTGAATTAGTGGCAAGCCTATCTCTTGGCAGGAAAAACCCCTTGCTTCAACTGTAGACAGAATGCTGTCCAAAAAGGACAAACTTGGAAGCAGGTAAGTCGACAGCCTAGCTCTGCCAAGACAGGGTAGGTAAGTCCTTCATAATTCCTGCTCTATAATCAATGTCTATCAGAGAAACAGGGCCAAATGACTGAAGATCTATGCTGCAATGTATGGAGAGAAAATGGGAACAGTCCAGGCAGCCACTGGTATGTCATTTCTTAGTTTTGGAAGCTGCAGGCCCTGTACTTCCTATAAAATCAGATATATTTATCCCTCTCAGGTCTCTGAGGTGGTTGAAGGATAGATAGCTAGAGTCTCATAGTTAAATTTTGAGTTGTTTAGGAATCAAGAGGGTGTTCTGGATCTAAGAAGATGTTTTTAAAATTGTGATGAAAGTTAGGATGAAAGTTGAGTTGGATATAGAACTTTAAACTCATGGAGATGGGTAGATAGTAGAATGCTAAAGTCAGGTGCCAAATACGTATAGACTGGACATTGGGAATGTATGCTAAGCCATGTAATGCTCAGAATTGTGGCCTATTTATTTCTGTTGTTTTGTATTGTATTTATTATTATAAGAGAAAGAGCCATTTGTTGGACTGAAAGAGGGAGCTGTTGGAGGGAAAAAGATATAACTTAAACTAAAAAAAAGGAAGGGGATGGGGGGTTGAGAGGGAAGAGGGTAGGGTGGGACTGGAGGGGGGAGTAGGGAGGGGATTGCGATTGAGATGTAACTTGAAGAAACAAAAAATAAAGTAAAAAAAATATCTGGTAGAGAGGAGTTCTAATACTCTCAACAATGTTCATAGCAGCTTTATTTGTAATAGCCATTTTTATTGAGTTGCATGTCTGAAGTGATAAACATGACAAATATCCTGAACTCATCATTACATTTTGTGTGCCTATATTGAACTGTAACTTATAACAATGTATAGTCACAATCAATTCAAACTAAAATAAGAACTGATATTCTGAAACTGCTGGAGGATAAAGTCAGCATCCAGGCTTAGAAAAGGATGTTTTAAATAGGACTCCACAGGAAATAAAACCAACAAATGGGGTCTCAGAAAACCCAGAAGCTTTTGTACAGCAAACGTATGAGTCAGTGATGAGGCAGCTCACAGAATGTGAGAAAATGTCTTTGAGCTATACATCTGATAGAAAATTAATGTCTAGAATATACAAGGAACTAAAAAACAAAACTAAACTAAACATTTTAAAAAATCCAAGTAAAAATGAGCTAAACAGAGTTCTCAAAAGGAGAAATACAAATGGTTAGAAAACAGTTTAAAAAGTGTTCAAGAAACAACTAAGGAGATGGCTCAGTTTTTAAAGTACTTGTCACATAAGACTGGAGGGTTCAGATCCCTGGAACCCACTAACTGCCATGTGGGCAAAGCATAGTATCCCATATATTATTCTAGCCTCAGAAGGCAGAGAGATACAAGATCCCTAGAACATGTTGACTGGCAAGATTAACCATAACAGTAAGTTTATGTTTGATTAAGAAACCCTGCCTCAATGAATACTCTGGAAGAGTAATTCAGGATGATTTACACAACAATCTCAGGCTTCCACATGTGCACGCACACACACATATATAAGCACATATATACACACATATGCAAACATGCATACATTAATTCATGCATACCATCTACACACACGGAAATGGAAAATATACTCAACCTCATTAGCCATCAGGTATGCGCATCAAAACTATCCTAAGATTCTGTCTCACTTCTGTCAGAATGGCCATCATTTAAGCTTCAGATCTACTGCCAGAGAGACAACTTTGAGACCAATCTGATAGTCAGATATTGCAACCAGTGTTGTTCTGTGGTTCCCGTTGAAGGAGATTTTGTTCTTGTTTTGTTTTTTTTTTTTTGAGACAGGGTTTCTCTGTGTAACCCTGGCTGTCCTGGACTAACTTTGTAGACCAGGCTGGCCTTGAACTCACAGAGATCGGCCTGCCTCTGCCTCCCGAGTGCTGGGATTAAAGGCGTGCGCCACCACGCCCAGCTGTTCATGTTTTCTTAATCACACAAATTGTACCCAGTTCTTTCTAGAAGAAGGCAGCAATATAATATCAGTCTTAAGTAAGTAATCATTCTAATGTCTCTTTATATCAGTTGTCATTGAAAAAAGTTAATGGCCATTTTTTAACAAATTCCAATGAGTATGATTTAGGAAAAGTTCTCTCTTTGAAAAGTATACCTATTTGGAATAGAATGGAGGGTGCTGTCATGAGCTGACATGTCTCAATATCAAAAAACTCTTAAGTTAAGAAAACAGCTTTGAATGCCATATTCTGCAGATCTCTTGAGGTTTTTGAAGACCACCTATGTATCTCCATATATTTGGATAAGCAAATGTTGCATGACTCTTAGCAACTTCATTCCTCATTAACTTAGAAAACATCTGTGATAAACTATGCTAGTGCCTAACAAAATGACATGTTTGAATGACTATTAGTTTGCATTTCTTAATTATCCTAAACAATTTGTGACAGTTGCTATCAAAGGGTCAAAACTTCACATTGCATTTTTAGGCGTTACATAGGTTCAATACCTTAAAAAGAGTTAACCTTAATTTTGTATCAGTATATAACGATCAATACCAATGTAGCCAAATATAATCTTAATTTTGTATCAATATACAATGATCAATACCAATGTAGCCAAATATAATTAAATGAGTGCATTTCAGATACTGACAGCTATCCCTCTCCACGTGTGCATGCATATGTATAAAATAGCTTTCCTTGCAGGACGATTAAGAGTAATATCTCAGACCCTCCAATTTCTTCTTGTTTTGGTCTTACATGGCTCTTCTTCAATACTCCTTACGTAGTCTCAGTGCTCTATCGCCCAGTGCTAGTGTTCATTGAAAAGCCTCTGCTTACCTAAATGTGCCTTGAGAGCATCCGAAATCTCAAGCATTATAGATGTGGGAAGTTTTACAGTAGAATCGTTAAGACCTGGAATAATAAGATGAACTGCAAGGAAATAGATGTAAGTATAAGAAGAGGAAGAAAAACAGTATCATATAAAAACAAAGCATGGAGAATCATAAAGTAGAATTTAAAAGTTGACATTTCCTTCATTTAGTTAACTTTAACTACACATTGAAAATGAGAAAAAACATGACTGCACCTTTTTAAATAGAGGGTTTTTTTTCATGTCTAGAACTTATCAACAGAAATCCTCTGAGTTTAAATTCACAGGCTCAAAACTTGCACACCAGCTATAGCTATTTCTTAAACATACCAAGATAAAGTCAGTGTCTCTTGGAGTAGCTTAGAATGGACACAAGCCAAGAAATTAAAACAGGAAAATGAAATGGACTTACACTAGCTTAACACACTTGCTCATAGTACAAAAACCCATTAGGACCCTATTATCAGAAGATAGCCTAGATTGTGCATCCTAGATACACATTTTATGACTGACTTACCTAGTATTGTTCCTCCAAAAGGAGTCTTGTCTGGGGATTTGGTTGAAGCCCTGTGGGTAACATTCTGAATCACTGGTGAAATATAAAAAGACAGTAGTGTGATAGAGATGAACATAGGAAGCAATACCAAGCTAATGGTGTAAGACTACCTGCTCTCATACAGTCTTAATCTAAATTTATCAATTAAGAAAAGCAACTCAATGGGTTGGCTACACAGCCAACAGAAGAATTAGAGATGTCTTACCTTACCGTCCATGCTTTTGAATAACTAAGCCTATCACTCAAGTATAAAGTATCCCATTCTAAATAGTAAAAAAATCCCTCTGTCTATACTTTGTGCATTCTGCCCATTCCACAGAGAAATTAAGAACTAGCATAAAATATTGCAATGACAAGACAATATAAAATTAGAAAACATATATCTTCAAATCAAATAATCTTCCAGGATTCCAGCAGTAACTGGCCCCGCCTTTAGCATATACTTACAGTATTGGGTTTTCTTAAAAGAAAGAACTCTCTTAAGGCTTTTGTTCTTAAACTGGAAGCCAAAACAAAAACAACTGGACACTGAAATGACACTCTTAAAATGTGGCCATCTTTACTTCTACTAAGTGACCACTAAATCATAGTTTTCATTCTCAATATCCTGAATGGTCTGCTAATTGTTTTCCTTGTGTATGCTAACTTAACCCTCATTAAGCTCCACATGTTTAACTGATTATTTTAAATTTAACACACGGTAGTACAACTGCTTTGTTGACCAACTGGTATGATTTGTTCAAGGTTTTTCATATTGATACCACAGCCAAAATTATGTATTAGCCACAAACTTATTTACACTAGTTTCCTCAAATGTTTTCCAAACATCATTGTCAGAAAAATTGAAGAAACAGACACTGTATGTTTATATTAGTTGAACAGTCTACTACAATAGTTCCTGAATACAGCAGACTTAATTACCTTGCTTGATGACTGTTATTGGGATTAGTTTCCTTGGGACATATGCTGGCTGGAAAGAGAAAGAGAGAGAAAGTCAGCTTTTACATCAATGTTAATAAAAAATCAGAATTCTGAGAGGAGTCCTTTCTTGTCTTCAGTGAAGTCAGCCACGATGGAGGTTTAACAGTCACTGGATTAATATTTAGCACATACGTTTGCTTCCATTGTATCAAACTCATTTGTTTACCCTATAAAGAGCTAAAACCTCACAGAAGCAAGTCTTAGGAATTCCTATTTACTTAGAAATTGCAAAGGAAAGAAACTAAAAGCAGAGAGAGTTCATTTCTATTTTGTGTGAGATGTAGCCCAGCCAAGTAGCCTCTTCACACTTTCTCTCAAAAAGATGCTGAGCTACATATTTTTAAAAACCAATCAAGTCCAACTGTGTGACCAAAATCTACTAGTGTTGGAGTTACTGCAGATACCATAAGCACCAGGAGCTCTTAGCACCACCATTTATTGCCCAAGAGAGGAGAACAGACACTCAGAACTAAATATTTCTTTAAACCTGAGTTTATTCATTCTGCCACTCTGCACTGATTTATTATGGGGGACTCTGAATTTGAAGGTCATGACCCAGAGGACAATATGGATGACATAACTTTCCCTCATCCAAACTGTCTTCCAAGTCCCATGGGATACTTTGATGTCACACAGTGCCTAGGGATAGGTTTAGACTTTAAAGTGGAGTCACTGCCAGACACAATCACATGGTGAGGCAGATGAGAAAGGTGTAGCCGGAGGTGGTGATGAGAACAGCAGGAAGTTCAAATAGGAGGATCAGAGTTGAGTTGCTGAAAGAGTAAGAACGGCCGAGTTTTGGCACTTGGTTTAACTCACATACATGGAGTAGAAACAGCACGTGCAGACCTTCCTATTTTGACTGTGCACTAAATGTGAGACTCTAATAAAATAGGTGTTCACAGTTGTGAGTAAAAGAATGTGGTACTGTGCTATCTTTTTTCAGGATGGTTTAAGACATGGTAAAGAGGGGCCATAATTCCAGCCTTACTCTTGGCTATTCTCTTCCTGTGTTGTGTTTAAAAACTGTAAAAGAAATTGTTATCACTAGATATTTGTTTTTAAAGGATAATCCCCACTCATTGACCCAGTGATTTCTACCTTAGTGTGCCAGCATAAGTTTTCAATCAGGTACAGATCATTATGTGTGTAAGCACATTTATTACTACAATTGAAAGCAACTTCATTACCCAAAGTTCAGGTTTTATTCAATAAGCTATAGTTCAAGGGGTTTACTTCTATTTAATTGCCTGAAAAAATATGAAGATTTATAAATATATAGATTTCCACTATAACCCAATTTTATAATACACACACATATATACATATGTACACACATACATAAATATATATACATATAAACGACTAGAGGAAAATATACATCATAATTTGAATAGTACAAACTGACATTAATTTTTGTGCATATACCTTTATTTGCCAAATTCTTGAAACAAGTGAATGACTATAGTTGTATTCAGAGGAAGATGTTTTCATGTTACTTTGCCGCCACACATTTCCATACAACTTAGGTCATCCACTGCTAGTGGATGAATAAGACAATGAAAAATAACTTTGCCATGATTTTTTCCCAGCCAAGAATAGGGAAACCACATGAATAGAAGCACAAAAGAAACAAACATTCATAGAAAAGAAAAATGTTGTCAGCTATGAGCTCACACTGGCAGGAAGATCCCTTCTGGTTTCATCACTGAGGCACTTGTACACAGTCCCCACTGAGGACAAGACAGGTCACTGCCACTTTATACTGCCCCCACACCCACAGTAACAGCAGCCAGTCACTGAGGCTCTGCTTGTGATGTGGAAGTATCCTCAGTCTATGCTTCTACCTACTACTTCTAAAAATGGTTTTACATTTGAATAGCTTATATGTGTTTTCTTGCAATTCATAGTTTTACATTTATCTATAAGTATGTATTGCTGATGAGATACAATGTGATGTTTTGACAATGTTATACAATGCAACCCATCATTCTTGTGGTGAGAAATTTGCAACATATTTCAATAAATGGTGGCTTTCTGCTGTATGGCCATTCTCAAGAACTTCTTCCTCCTCTATAACTGAAACTGTAGCATCTCCCTCTTTTTGAGCCCCTCTTCCCACCCTTAGCCAGCTATGAGATCAAGACTTCTGACAATTGTGTATACATAGTGGAGCAAGTTCCAGTTATAGGAGAGCCTCCTGTGTAGGAACCAGATTATCTTTCTATTACTAATAGGCCAGGTCTATGGCTACAGTTATAAAGACATCTGAATATCCTGCTCATTTGCTCTAAGAGTCCTATCGTAGTATTCTGCAGAATGTGGTGTTTCCCAAAGACTGCTGACATGCTGTCACAGAAATGCCTACACGTGGCCATGTTGATCGCCTTTGAACTGAATCATACCAATTTATAGTTCTTGTGCTACAGTGATTTGCTCAAACGGTTTTTGACAAATGGAAAATATTCCACTAATTTCATGAATGGAACAAAGTTTCTATTCGGAGTTATTGCATGAGTACTGACCAATGTTTTATTACGTTGATGACAAGAATATAGGTACAAGGTGTGCTGCCAAAAATAAGAAAATGATTTAGCTTGCAGAATGCATTTCTTTCTAGACCTGTAATTGCTCTCTTGCCTAATCTGTAATCCAAAACCTAAAACTAGACCAGTGAGCAAATATCTAGATCTCAGGAGATAGGTTTAAGGGCATCAAGAAAGTCCAGGTGTTCAATATATTGACCAAAGACAAAAGTTCCCACCAAGAAGTACACACAGAGTTCTTCCTCTGTATCTGCTTATGAAGTAAAAGAAAACATCTGTTGCCCAAAATCACCAGAAAACAAAATATGATAATTCTCAAGATACAAAGACTTAACCAATGACAGTCCAATTTAATTTGAGCTTTATGTTCAATGTTTAAAAAAAAAGATACCACTATTACCCTTCCCTCATTTTCATAGGCTTGCTCTTACAACCATTGATGGATGTATGCTGGAGCCATGGGTATAGATAGTATGAAACTAGGGTATGGGGAGTTTAGGACAGTTATACTACAGTTTGAATATGTCTCTCAAAATACACATTAGAAATTTAGTCTTCAGTACAACTGTATTAGCAGGCATAAACTATAGGATGTGACTAGCTCATGAGAGATCTTCCATTGCTGGGGGAGGGTGTTAACCAACAGTATCATGGGCTCCTAATTATCCTGTTTGGTTTCTTGTCATCTTCATACAAGGTAGGATTATCTGGGAGGAGGAACCTCAATTGAGAAAATGCCTCCATCAGACTGCCTGAAGGGAAGGCTGTGGATGCATCTTCTTGATTAATGACTGATGTGAGTTGGCCCAGGCCATAGGGACAGTGCCACTCCTGGGCAAGTGGTCTTGAGTTGTATATGAAAGCTGACTGAGCAAGCCTTTATGAAGGAATTTATGGGGAATGAGAAAACATTCCTCACTAGCTTTCTGCTTCAGTTTCTGCCTTCAGGTTTCTCCTTGAGCTATTACCTAACTATCCTTGATGATGAACTGTAATCTGTGAGACCCAATACGTTGCCTTTCCTTCTCAAATTGCTTTCAGTCATGGTTTTTACCACAGCAATAGAAACCTAACAAAGAAACCAATACAAGGCTGAGCTTACCCAATCTCCCTCTTTTCCTTTTGTTTCCTATCATAGGATAGCATATCATGAAGTCTTTTACCAGGTGCCAGCTCCTTGTTCTTCGACATCCCAGCCTTTAGAATTATATGAAGTATACATCAGCGGTTGTGATGGGTAATCTTATGCCAACTTGACACAAAAACTAGAGTTATCTGAAAGGAGGAAAGCTTAGTTGATAAAATACCTCCATAAGATCCAGTTGTAAGGCATTTTCATAATTACCTATTGATGGAGAAGGTGCAGCCCATTGTGGGTGATTCCATCCCTGGGCTGCTAGTCTTGAGTTCTATAAGAAAGGAGGCTGAGTAAGCCATAGGGAGCAAGCCAGTAAGCAACACTCCTCCATGTCCTCTCCATCAGCTCCTACTTCCAGGTTCCTGCCTTGTCTTAGTTTCTGTCCTGACTTCCTTTGGTGATGATCTGCAATGTGGAAGTATAAGCTAAATTCATCCCCAAATTGCTTTTTTGTCATAGTGTTTCATTGCATCAATAGAAACCCTAACTACAACAATGGTCATTATGAATTACCCAGTCTGTGGCATCTTCTTACAATCATTCAAAACAAATAAGGCACTTATGAGAGCAATTCTGCTGTCCATGAATGTCACCCTGGCAGTGATATTCTTAGGCAGTTTCTCTGCTGGCTATCTTTGTTCTGCAATTTGTTGACCCTCAATCTTGTAGCAGCCTCCATCACTACTCTTTGTACAATTTCTATCTTCTTCATGTAGCAAACATTTTCTGAATGTTTATAAAAGTCAGGAGGTAAATATAACCCTTACTGTTCTGTAAGAGATAAATTATATTTTTCTCAAAAATCCTGTCTCTGTAAAGGTATCTTGTGTTGTCTTGGCACTAGCCTTGAACACGCTGATTAACCCTGTGCCATACACTGAGCAAGGCAATCACAAAGTATGAAGATGGTGCTGATTAGTGTAAAATTAACACTGGAAATAACATGGAAATCCAATGGTGATAAATCGAGTGAGGGTTCTGCTGTCATTCTAGTATATTTTTGTCACGACTAGAGAAAGCCTTTGATTATGTAGAAATAAATATAGCAGCAAGAGACACACAGGACAAAGAGTGTTAAATTCACCTTTTGCACTCTGCCAACTCCATCCTGATACTATGTTGAAAATTAGCCTTAGTTAATATTAGTGCTGATCAAGGAGGATATTATTAGAAAGTTTGCCTATGTGGTGTTTTTATGGCATCAGAGTGTCCACTGAGGTTTTAATTTGATTTTGAGGCCCTGGGAAGTTGCAGCTGTCCATTGGGGAGGAGCTAAGGGGTGCTCAAAATCTAATTTCAAGGACACGAGAGTCAAAACCACATGAGAAGCTCTTGGTCATTTTAAATTTTGCTTTTAATTCATTTTAAGATGCTCTAATGAAAGCTACAAAACATACTGTTTCAGTCTAACATCTGGCTAAAATTGACTCTAACATACTCCTTTTGAGAGTCTTCAAGTTTCTGGTTAACTGAAAAAAGACATAAACCCCTGGTGATTGGTGATGGTGTGTGTATATGTGTGATACTCTGTGTGTGTGATTGTGTGTATGTGATATGTGAAATGTGTGTGTTTATACATATGTTTAAGTGTCTGCTTAAGAAAACATATGTTGGGAATATATGTTACACCTTATAGTTTTCATAATTGTTGCCTAATTGTTCTTATTGTTTTGTATTGTACTTATTGTTATAAGAAAAAGAGCCTTTTATTGGACTAAAAGGGGGAAATGTTAGTGGAAGAAAAGATATACCTTAAGTAAAAATAAAACAATAAATAAAAAAGAGAAAGAAAACAGATGTTAAGAATGAAGGTGCTTGTTATATTCATGGTATATAATTTTAAGATGTAAGTGGGACTATAAGGTAATTGTCTCTGTTCATTTATCTGATCAGTGTTTAGTTTACACGTTCATTCCACTTTAGCAAACACCTCTGACATGTACTGGAGTAATAGGTGGGCTCCACTACACCTGCTGTGGGGCCTGGCTGTGGAGTAGATGGGATTGGTAAGACTTCAGGCCATTACACAGTGTGGGCTGGCATGGTACTATGGCTTAAATATGCCCTTTAAAAATGTGTTAGACACTTAACCCTCAGTGCAACCATCCTGAAAAGTGGAAATTTTAAAAGGAGACCACGAGGGATCCTCCATTTTATGGGAGTAGCTTTCTTAAAACAAGTTGATCTTTGAATGGAAAATGAAATGGTAGAAATAGCATCACAGTTTAAACGAACACAGATTCTGAGGAAAGATGTGTCAAATAACTTTACACTTCAAAATATATTCAAATGTAGTACATACTTCAATAATTGGTGGGGTTTGCTGAATAAACTAGATTAACAGTTTTTTAAAAGAGAAAATGTATTTAAATTTAGGCCATTGGATTTTTAAATACAACCTAGTAACAAACATTAGGTAACCAGCATGTACTTTAAATAAAAAGTGTGTAATCTATTCCATACAAGGAATAACTAAAAATATTGCATTAAAAATAAATAGACTCTGAAAAATAAAAACATTACAAATATAAGAAACGTTTCTTCCTTATATGCATTTTATATGATACA
This sequence comes from Lophiomys imhausi, assembly GCA_907164525.1. Lineage (NCBI taxonomy): Eukaryota > Metazoa > Chordata > Mammalia > Rodentia > Muridae > Lophiomys > Lophiomys imhausi. The sequence continues at coordinate 7,143,418 of CAJQZJ010032464.1, forward strand.
TTTATGCTATATATGAAGAATCATAATTTTTCTTATGCTTATACTAGTTTAGAGGTTAAAATATGAGTGATCAATGAAGATACTTAACAACTGATAGAACAAATGTACTAACCAATCAGAAGAGACCCTTCCACATGTCCCTAACACAACTTGAGTGTGGCCTGACAACAGAATACATGCCCAGATATATAAGTCACCATATGTAATGTGAGGAGGGGTATAAGATGGGGCGATTCAATGCATGAACTTTTAGCCTAATTATTATTTATCTTTTTCAAAGGATAGCATAATGTTAAAATACCTTTCATGTATCAAATACTTCTTTTAGTAGGGTATTAGGATATTCTGTGATTTCTAAGGTTTAGATGTGAGCATATTGATTGAAAACAGTCTTCAACAAATCTTTTACTTAAACGTAAGACATTTCACGTCTCTTGAAATACCACCTTTTAAGATCAATCTCAAAGAAGAATTGGTTGAATATTTGGACACAGACTTGATTTGGACTGAAATATACATTTGGAATATTAAATCAGCTTCAGAGTAGATTCTCCATGACCACATCATGTGACCAAAAGTTGTCCCATGTAACTCCTTTGCAACTTTCCCATGTCTCGGACTGCCTGAGAGCACAGAAGTCAGTTCCTGAGACACTCTTTCTGCTATCCAGATCTCACAAAGAGAGTATCACAGAACTCCAAATGGTTTTTCAATGAACTTGGGTTTTCCTTTGGAAATAACCGAGAGTTTTAAAGTACACCTCATCACAGTTGGCTGGATTTGGGGGTGTTCCGCCTCACAGCTGGAAGTGATTCAACTTTGGCTCTGTGTCACACATGCCGGAGGCTCCTCCCCAGCCCTATCACAGTTGTTTATGAAAAGGAAAAAGAAATTAAATTTTATTGTGGCAAAGTACCAATCATCTTTCCCAACCTCACTGAGTAATGCATCCTATGTGAGGTATTCTGACAAAAATAAACAAAAATGATTGACTTACGGGAGATGAAAAAGAAGGAAAGAAAGAAAAGGCATCATTAAGTCACATAAAGATTAGGCAAGCTAGACAAGAGGGCAGGGGATAAGATTTCCTCCTCAGGAAATCATTTACAGCAAAGAATAAAGAATGTTCTACAAGAGAATGAAACAGGGACTGTATCCTATTGTTCCTTCTGTGCATGTAGCAGGTTTGTTTTTCATATATAATGGTGACTGGAAAAGACAAAAATCAAAGACTTTCAACAGTGTCATGGTTCAAGCCATGCTATTAGGCCAACTGATCACTTAGAAAAATGCAGAGCTGTACTGTGTATCACAGCAAAGGAAAACTCAGAGATGACAGTATAATTGTTCCAAAAAACTAAAATTTAAAAGGGAGAAATACTCAGCACCATGTGCTGTTACTTGAGTTTTTGATCTTAGCCATTCTGTTAGGTGTGAAATGGAATCTCAGAGTCATATTGAGTTGCATTTCTCTGATGCTTAAGGATGTTGAGCATTTCTTCAAGTGCCTCTTGGCCTTTAGAGATTCTTCTTTTGTAAATCCTCAGGTTAGCTCTGTACCCCATTTTTTATTGGGTTACTTGGTTTGTTGGTGCTTAATTTCTTGAGTTCTTTATATATATTTTGGATATTAGCCCTCTGTTGGATGTAGGGTTGTTGAAGATATTTTTCCAATTACTAGGCTGTTGTTTTGTACTAATGACAGTGTCATTAGAACACTCCTCCATTGCTGGTGGGAGTGCAAAACTTGTACAACCACTTTTGAAATCAATCTGGTGATATCTTAGAAAATTGGGAATAATTATACCTCAAGACCCAGTCATACTGCTCCTGGGCATATATCCAAAAGATTCTCTCCCAAACCCCAAGGACATCGCCTCAACCATGTTCATAGCAGCTTTACTCTAATAGCCAGAAACTGGAAACAACCCAGATATCCTTCAACTGAAGAATGAATAAAAAATGTGATACATTTACACAATAGAATACTACTCAGCTATCAGAAACAAGGAAATTATGCAACTTGCAACCCAATGGATGGAACTAGAAGAGATCATCTGAGTGAGCTAACCTAGACTCAGAAAGATACACATGGTATAGACTCTCTTATAAGCAGATATTAACCGTACAGCACAGGACAACCATTCTACAACCCACAGACCCAAACAGACAGGAACCTAGCATAACTCCACCCAGCAGTGAGTCATGAACTCTGTTGCCTGTTAGTGGAAAACATTACCCTAGCTGGGCTGCAATATTAGGACCTAGTATAAGAGGAAGCTCTTAGCCCTCAAGTGACTGATGAACTGAGGAGATTTGAGACGTGGGGGATCTCCTCATCCAAAGAGAAGGATAGGATGAACATTGGGAAGAGAGAGGGAAAGTGAGACTGGAGGGGAGGAGAGAGGGGACTTTAATCGAGATGTAAGTTGAAAAGATAAATTTTAAAAAAGTGAAAAAAGGGGAGATACACATCTGTTGTCTGGAGAGGGAAAGGCTTTGAAAACTGTAACACAATTGAAGATATGATGAAAGTCTAACCATTGGATGGAACACATTTCAAGACATGACTATTTCAACAATTACTACTAACAAAGTTAATAGCAATGTAAGAAAAACATTTCTAGATGATATCACAAAGAATCCTTCAGTCCATTCAATCTTTAGTCAGGAAAAACATTCACACAATTCCCAGTTAATAAAGAGCCACAACTACTGGACAATAAATGGAAAACAAAACCAAAGAAAGTACTACTTTATTAGCATTCACAGAAATGGAAATTAACTACTACCCCAAATGTAAATTGGGGGTAATAGATATACACCATTGATAAGCAAGATAAACTCTTATTATCTACTTGTAAAATTGTGAGCCACCATGTGGTTGCTGGGAATTGAACACTGGACCTCTGGAAGAGCAGACAGTGCTCTTAACCGCTGAGCCATCTTCTCCAGCCATCCACTTGTAAGATTGTAAGCTGAGATAATCTTGTTAGAAAGAAATTTGCCCATTCACACTGAAGAGCCCTAAAAATGTTAAAAATCTAAACTGTTAATAGGCATTATAATTATTTCACTCAAATTAAAAATTACAAATAATTAAAATGTTTACATCCTGGAAACTGGATAAGCCAATGATCATGTAGTTTAGATTGTGCAATTCGCAGAAAATAATGTCATAAAGTCCAGGTTGGACCAGGATACATATCCTATACACCAACCCAGCCCATTTGACTTCCTTCCACTGAAGTCATACTTATTCTTTAGACTCAACCTGTCTTTCACATCCAGTGTTTTGCTGCAAACTCCTCTGACTATATCAGACACAGAACAGAAGTCCTCATGTTCAGATCTCATTGCAAAATAGAAACAATATGAAAGAACAAGACAGTATCTCTGAACAAGTTCCACCAGTCCTAGAAATATTCTCCACAAGAATTGCCAGATGAACCCTAGGACACAGAACTTAAAAGAACAACCATAAACTCCATCAAGGAAATCAGTGAGTATAAAGAAGACACGTAAAGAAATAAACATCTCAGAGATGCCCAAGAAACACAAACATATGACTGATGGAAATGATGAAGACAATGTAGAATTTAAAAATGGAATTCCATAAAGATATAGAAACATTAAAGAAGAGTTAAGCTGAAATGAAGATGGATTTGAAAACCTGAATAACTCAATGAGAACACTCAAGGGAAAGTTTTACAAGTAGCATGAATCAAGCAGAAGATAGAAATCCGGGACTTGAAATAGAGAATCTAGATGAAATGAACAAATAATATGAAAAGAAAACACAGGATAGGAACACACAGAAACTGTGGGAAATCATGGAAAAAATCTCAAATTATAGGAATGGATGAGGGAGAAGAATCCAAGGACAATGGCATAGACCAGAAGCATACGGAAAAAAGTATTGAAGCTACAAGAGGAAAAACCACACTCACATACCAAAGACAACCCATCAGAAGAACAGTTGAGTTCTCACTGGAAACTGTGAAAGTCAGAAGAGCCTGGACCAATGTATTCCAACATGACTATAATCAATACATAGAATGGCTTCAATTCAATACAATCAAAAGACACAGACTGGCTAAACAGATCAAAAAACAAAATTCATCTATCCATTGTCTACAAGAAACACATTTTAACTTTAAAGATAAGCACAAATTTAGAGTGAAAATAACAAAAGAGGTACAATAAAACAGGGTCAGGAAGAAAGCAGGCATCACTGTCCTAATATCTGACAGGATTGACTAAATCAAACTTAAACTAATCAGAAAAGGTAAAGGGCACTTATTCTCATAAGGGAACAATTAACTAAGAAGACATCACTATCCTAAACACGTATACCCCAAAATCTAGAGTACCCAATTTTAGAAAAATTGGCTGTGGCTAATTTTATAAAAAGTATGCTACTGAGGTTTTTAAAAAATGTTTCTTGTCCCTACTAATTAGGAAAAATGCAAATCAACACAACTTTGTGTGGCTCAGAGGCTAAGAGCACTGACTGCTGTTCCAGAGGTCCTGAGTTCAATTTCCAGCAACCACATGGTGGCTCATAACCATCTATAATGAAATTTGGTGCCCTCTTCACACCTGCAGGCATACCTGCAGACAGAACACTGTATACATAAAAAAATAAATCTTAAAAAAAAAAACAACTTTGTGATTTCATCTTATTCCCATCAGAACCGAACAGGTCAACGGAACAACCAACAAATGCTAGAGGAGTGCCAGGAAAAGGGATCCTTCATTCACTGTTGGTGGAATTGCAAACTGGTCCAGGCACTATGGAAATCAGTGTAGAGAATTCTTAAAATGCTAAAAGGAACCTACCTTATGACCCAGATGTGTCACTCCTTGGCATATACCCAAAGGACTTCACAGATACTTGCTCAGCCATGTTTATTGCTGTTCTAGTCACAATAACCAGAAAATAGAAACAGCCTAAATGTTCTTCAACTGATTAACAGAAAATGTGGTATGTATGCAGTATAAAATACAATTCAGCTGTGAAAAACTTGAGATTATGAACTTTGCAGGTAAACGGATGGAACCAGAAACAACCATATTTAGTTAGGTACCCAGACCCAGAAAAATTAATGTGACATATTCTCTCTCATTGGAGGCATATAACTCCAATATTCAGATATGAGTATATATCCTGGAGTAACTACAAATAAAAAGGGACCATTGCCAGGATAAGGGAGTTGGGGAGTGATAAAGAAGGGAACAGCAGAGTCCAAGTTATCTGAGTAGAAAAATTAGAAAAATCACACTAAGCCTCTTCATGCACATCTGACTAAAGGGTACCTTCCAAAGCTGTATAATTCCAACATGTGGCAACTCAAGGCAGTTCCACATATCCATTCTCTCACCCTGGTGCCTCTTCTACCTGCCCAATAACCTAGCACCTTTCATCTTACACTTGAGTAAGTGATACGAAATGCAAGCCCCTCTCTCTGTCTCTCTCTCTCTCTGTCTCTCTCTCTCTGTCTCTCTCTCTCTCTCTCTCTCTCTCTCTCTCTCTCTCTCTCTCTCTGATGGCTTTAACAATATCTTACATCATACAGAGCTGACAGGATGATTCCTGAGGACCCATTTGCTGGCCTGAGAGAAAATGCTGAAGGCATGTAGACCTAAGAGTTGCAGTGAGGGTTAGAGGTGGGAACTCTAAGGCTCAAAACACACAAAAATATTTACTGAACTGAGTGGAGGCTGGGCACATTTCAAAACCAAACCAGTTGTCCTATCATTTCAAAATGTAGAAAGATTTGAACTCTATCAGTGTACCTAGGATGTATAGCTATCAATCAACTCTTAAAGTGTTATATGAAAAACAATGTACTCAGTGGTTAATAAAAATTGCTGCTCTTCCAGAGGACCTGGATTTGATTCTCAGTACCCACATTAGGTGGCTCACATCTGCTTTTGCCTCCACATCCAGGGAATCTGAGGCCCTGTCTTGGCCTTCATAGGCACCTGTATACATGTGGTGCACATATTCATTCATTCATTCATTCATTCTCTCTCACCAATGTGCTTTAAATGAACAAATCTTTTTTTTAATCACAAGACAGAATGAGTAAAATCTCAAAATACTCTAAAATATTCAAATACTAGAATAACTGCATTGAATCTCTGAATTGCAGAGCTATAAACAAATTAGAAAAGGTCTGGGAGCATATTCTATCATTTTCAGAAGGAAAAAAAAAGCATCTAATTCCTAAATCATTAAACATTTTTCCCCATGTCCAGTAGATAGACAATCTCAGTACCTCACAAAAGGGCTGTCCCTTCATCTAAGTAGAAAACAACACAGATATAATTATTTTCACAGAAAAATATTAACAAATTGGCACCTACCACTGTGTGGACCTGGTCATAAGTGCTTTGGATTTTCCCACTGACTTTGTTTTTACCTGAAAACAAGGAGGAAATGGCATTATTTTTATTATTCCTGCCCCTTAATTAATTCTAGCTCACTGGGGAGACGATTGCAAGTCATCACACTTTATTTTGGCATGTACTTTCGTTTACTATTTCAAATATTGATTCTAATGATGTGTGAGTACAAAGGTAAGGAAAAGAAGTTTAGGGCCCCCTCTAGTAGTCTGCGTCCACTTCCACTGGCCTACCTTCCCATGTGCTATTTACACATATCGACATTTTATTTGTTTAGCTCAGCTGCTGTTCATAGGTCAAATATAAATTTTAAGCTCCAACAATGACATAGCTGGAGACATCAAGTTGTTCATTGTCTATTTTTAAAAATCATTTTATTAAGATTATTCTGAAATATCAATATGTAGATTCTATTCATTTTTCATTTTCTTAGAGAACATGTTAACTATTGAAAATGACCTTATTTCATATTATGTAGCTAATAAAATGATTTAAAGTTACAGTAGACAATTAGAAAAGAAAAAAAACTTCATTGGACCAAATAGATACTTACTTCCAACAATAGTCTTATGATTGAAAATCTTACTCCAAATTCCACCTTCTATATTGTCTTTCACACCAAACTCATAAACCGTGTTGGGCTTTAGATTTTCCACAATTGTTTCAGTGGCTGGACAGAGTTGAAAAATCCATTTCTTCTCTTTATCTTTTTCTCTGTATCGAATTGTATAAAATCTGTTGAATAATGAAAATGTGATGTTTGAAAAACATAGGGATGTGCAAAATGTAAGTCCAAGTTCCTAAGGTTCATTTTGTTTACTCATATATGTGCACATGTGCATGCAGGCACTTGTGTGTCTGCATGCACAAAGAATCCAGAAAACATTGCTGTTTCTCACAGGACTAGGGTCACAGGTGTTTGTGGGATGCATGGCTTGTTCTATCCATGCTGGGATCTAAACTCTGGTCCTCATGACTGGGCAGTAACAGCTCTTAATTGCTGAGTCTTTATCTAGCTCCCTCAAGTTTCTTAATACACAAGAGACTTCAATCAGATGACTATACTAAATACTGGACCATTCAAAAAAAATTTTTAAGTTTAAGAGAATGTGTGTTTTTTGTTCTAAATTTTAATTTTCAAGTCACGTAGCAGCACTTAATTTTGCAAAATAAAGTATTAGATGCCAAGAGAACTTCAGAATTCTCAGTACAATCATTAGCTATGTAGGGAAATGAATGAGAAAATGCTAGTGACCCATCCCTTTCCAATTGTGTAAAGAACAGAACCATGGTGCTCTAAATAGTGTACTCATTTCAAGAACTCATTCCATGGACGGTGTATTAAAAGTAATAGTTTTCATAGTGGTTGTACAAGCCTGCACTCCCACCAGAAATGGAGGAGGGTTCCCCTTTCTCCACACTCTCGCCAGCAAGTGCTGTCATTTGAGTTTTTGATATCTTAGCCATTCTGACAGGTGTGAGATGGAATCTCAGAGTCATCTTGAGTTGCATTTCTCTGATGATTAAAGATGTTGAGCATTTCTTCAAGTGTCTCTCAGTCATTAGGGATTCCTCCTTTGTGAATTCTCTGTTTAGATCTATACCCCATTTTTTGATTGGGTTACTTGGTTTGTTGGTGTTTAATTTCTTGAGTTCTTTATAGATTTTGGATATTAGCCCTCTGTCATATGTGGGGTTGGTAAAGATATTTTCCCAATCTGTAGGCTGCCATTGTGTTTTAATAACAGTGTCCTTTGCCTTGCAGAAGCTTTTCAGTTTCATGAGGTCCCATTTATTGATTGTTGGTCTTGTCTGGAGATATCTTGGAAAACTTGTAATAGTTCTACCTCAGTACCCAGTCATACCACTCCTGGGCCTATATCCAAAAGATTCCTCACCAATCCACAAAGACATCCCCTCAACTATGTTCATAGCAGCTTTATTTGTAATAGCTAGAAACTGGAAACAACCCAGATGTCTTTCAACTGAAGAATGGATTAAAAAAAAACTGTGGTACATTTACACAATGGAATATTTATTACTCAGCTATCAGAAACAAGGAAATCTTGCAATTTGCAACCAAATGGATGGAACTAGAAAAGCTCATCATGAGTAAGCTAACTCAGATTCAGAAAGATATAGCATATATTCACTTATAACTGGATTTTAGCCATATAGTACAGGATAACTATCCTACAATGAATAGACCCAAAAGAGCAGGAACATGGACTTAGTTACCTGTTAGTGGGACACCCCACCCTAGTGGAGCTGCCATGTATACCTCCTGTGCAAGAAGAAGCTCTTAGACCTCATATGACTGACGAACTGAGGGGGGCTGATACACGGAGACATCCTACACCCGAGACATGGGAGGTGTGGAAAAGGGGGTAGAGGGTGGGAGGGAAGGACTGGGAGGGGTCGAGGGAGGGAGTGGCAATGGATATGTAACAAAGTAATGAATGTTTAAAAAACATAACATTTTTAAATTTGGTAAAAGACAAACCTGAGGATTTATAGTATACATAGGACTAACTTTTTAAGAGTCAAATACAATTATTGTTATTTTTAAAAGCAAAATTAATAGTTAAAATTTAAGATCACCAGTACATATTTGCCTCAGGCTACACAACATTCCAATTCAGATGTCACAGTAAGATAATCTCCAGCACTAGGCTTTGCACGTGTAGTCTATGCTAGGTGTAACTGTTTCATTTAACTATCACAAAAAATATCTTGGATGGCAGAAATTATTAACCCCATCTTATGAATGTACATACGGGCCTTCAGAACCATAACTGGGCTTTCTCAATGTTGCCAACTGGTGGTGTCTTTTTTTTTTTAACCTTGAAAGGTAGCAGAACCACAAACCAGAGAAAGCTCCATTGACTATGTTTTTAACAGCCCCACTAAGCCAGACTCCAGAGAGGGAGAGGTTTCACGCTACTGTACAGACTGATAGGTACAAACTAACAATGCAGAATCAATACAAGTGCACACAAATGGCACACTGGATAAAATAGCAAACTGCTAAATGAAGTGCATAAGCTCACATCATTTACAGAGCTGTGAATGTGAAATTTTTCATTATTAGTCCTGTTGTTATAAAGAGGTAACAAACAGTGGGAGAAGGTCATATCTATAGTGGAACTCTGACTTCTGGCCAGCAGACCAGGAGAGATAACTGGTATCGGGGGTGGTCTTGACAGATAAGTGATTGTTGGTGGTTGGTCTATTGCTGCTCTGTATTCATATGCTACATTCTGAATCCCAAGGTCAGGTTGTCCCCCAGGTCCCCAAGGAGCAGATTTCGCATACACTGGCCCTTGTGGTGTAAACCCTGCCCCCACATTTAAAGGTATTGGTCAAATAAAAGTGGCTAGACAGAGGCTGGGACTAACCACCAAACATTAGGCGTAGCTCAGGGTGATTGTGGAAGAGTGGGGGAGAAGGACAGAAAAACCCAGAGGTGACAAGAACTCCACGACTAACCTAGGCCTATGAGGGTTCACAGAGACTGAAGTACCTATCAAAGGGCATGAATGAACTGGACCTAGGCCCCCTACACATAAGTAACCTCTGGGCAGCTTGGTCATTATGTGGGTCCCTAGCAAGTGGAGTGGGCTCTGACTTGGACGTTGATGCAAGCTTTTGGATCACTTCCCTCTAGCCAGGCTGCTCTGGTGCCTGGCCTCAATGGAAGAGGATCCTCCTCAGTGGATGGTGGGGGAAAAGGGTGGGGGAAGGGGCGGGTCCCAGAGGAGGGGAGGGAGGGGGCTAGGATCGAGATATAAAAATGAATAAACTTATAAAATTAAAAAGAATTGGGCTGGAGAGATGGCTCAGCGGTTAAGAGCACTGGCTGCTCTTCCAGAGGTCATGAGTTCAATTCTCAGCAACCACATGGTGGCCCACAACCATCTATAATGAAATCTGGTGCCCTCTTCTGGCCTGCAGATATACCTGCAGACAGAACACTGTATAAATAATAAATAAATCTTTAAAAAAAAAATTAAAAAGAATTTTTAAAATAAATATATAAAAGTGGCTACAGCCAGTTAGTAAGAAGAATAGAGGTAGGTGGGGGTTGGTTCCCGGGATAGGGATCTGAGGTAGAGACCAGGAGGCTGAAGAAAAGGTGGAGAGAAGAGACAGAGGGAAATAAGATAAATGATGGAAGGGAGGATATGCCCTGATGGAGGGGACCCAGCAAAGGCAGGATGACTGATGGGCAAGTGACAAGGGGAATGCAGAATAGTTTAGGGATAATTATCCAGTAATTGTGCTAAGGCTATTTATTCTAATAAATCAAAGGTCTCTATCTAAATTACTGGGTCACAGTGAGAGCCAAATAGAGTTTAATAAATAAGTAATTCAACAAGCGATTCCTTTTTATTTTTAAATATTTTTAAGCCAATAGAACAAAATAATAGTTGCATATACATGATGGAAACAAGCAGTAAGTATATATTATCTTAGGGCTTAACAAAACTTCTTTATATTTTTTCTCAAAATTTAGAAAGATTCCCCTACTCTACACTAAAGCTAAATTAACTACAATTCAGTTTCACTGCTTTTATTTAAGGGTTTAAAGGTCACTCGTTCACTCAGGCTAAAAGCATTTACAGACAACCCCTAACAACTAAGATATTTTGCTGCTCTTTACTTTCTCTAGGCACACTTTCTTGAAGATACAAATACAGTTGACTAGAATCTTTTTTTAAAATTTTATTTACTTCTTCAAGATATATCTCAATCACAATCCCCTCCCTACTCTCCCTTCCAGTACCATCCTCCCACCCTCTTCCCCTTCAACTCCCCCATCTGTTTCCTTTTTTTTTTAAAGTTTAAGGTATATCTTTTTCCCCCCAACAGCTCCACCTTTCAGTCCAACAAATGGCTCTTTCTCTTATAACAATAAATACAAGACAACAAAAATAATTAGGCTATAATTCTGAGAATTATATGACTTAGCATACATTCCCAATGTCCACTCCATACGTATTTGGCACCTGACTTTAACATTCTACTATCTACCCATCTCCATGAGTTCAAAGATCTGTATCCAACTCAGCTTCCTTCCTAACTTGCATCACAATTTTAAAAACATCTTCTCAGATCCAGAACACCCTCTTGATTCCTAAACAACTCAAAATTTAACTATGATACTCTAGATATCTATTCTTCAACCATCTCAGAGACCTGGGAAGGATAAATATATCTGACTATACAGGAAGTGCAGGGCCAGCAGCTTCCAAAACTAAGAAATGACAGACAACTGGCTGCCTGGACAGTTCCCAATTTCTCTCCATACATTAGAGCATCAATCTTCAGCCTTTTGGCCCCATTTCTCTGACAGACATTGATTGTAAAGCAGGAATTATAAAGGACTTGCCTACCCTGTCTTGGCAGAGCTAGACTGTCGACTTACCTGCTTCCAAGTTTTGTCCTTTTTGGACAGCATTCTGTCTACAGTTGAAGCAAGGGGTTTTTCTTGCCAAGGGACAGGCTTGCCACTAATTCAACCATCTTACACTGGAGATTCTTTGATGCTCATCATCCACTTGGAGTAGAATAGGGGTGCTTTGACTAGAGTCTTAAGAAGCCCAGGCCAGGACTGAACATAAACTGTGGACTTTGCAAAATAAAAAGGCAGAACCTTTTCATTTAGTGACAGCATGGTATTAAGTCAAAAGTTAGTCCTTCTGAGTGTATGTGGGGAGAATATGTGCCTATTTCCTGTGTCCATAAAGTCATCAGGGGCCTTAGAGTTAATAACTTAGAGAGGGGGGTTGGCGAGAGCCTTTGTATACTGTGTGTATACAGTCTACTTTCTTACTAATTGCAGAGCCTGGAAATGCTTGCAGCCAGTCAATAGCTTGCTTTTTTCCAGTAAAAGTTACTCTTGGGTTCCAATCCCCTATTCTAAAATAGCAGAAATCCCAATGAGTGACAGTGGCTGTTCCAGTCAGAATGCTCATTGCTACCAGTAACGAATGTTATTGGATATGAGTCCTCTGTGCCTTGTAAGTCAAAATCTCAGCATTGATTTATGAAATGCATTGCTTGACAAGGATGCGGCATGGAATTTTTGTTGCCTTCCCCCATTCCACCGCATCCTGGCTCTTACAGGACCTTAGAGAGATGCTGAGAAGCTAAAATCAGAGCAGATGGGCCCCCACAACTCTCTCTAGAACAAATATATTCTTGAGGACTTAACTCCAGGCATGAGTCAGGATCCCATTGCTAGCTGAGTTGCCAGGGACCAGATCCAAGGCTTTCTAATCAGCTTGATTTTATATAGCCTTCCAATGAAGAAAATAGAACAGAACGCTCCACGGTATTCAAAGATCCTCAATTTCACATTAAAAAAGAAAATCAGCCTGTAAAGTTCTCCTTTTTCAATGACAATGCCCTCTCTTATACCAATTTTTTCATGTATATAAGCCACTGTGCTCAACTACAACATTCAAGCTGGCCTCTCTCAGCACCATCTAAATTGATAAGCGCATAAGATAGGCTATAGGCTGCCTCTAAGTCTTGAAGAGAGCAGACATTATGCTGGAAGAAGTGAAGTAAATTCTTTATTTTAAAACTATGGGCCTCTCAAGACTGGGCACTGCTTTATAACCTGATGCTTGGTAGGTACTCCATAAAGATTATGCAACTAACAGAATAGATGTCTGGTTGCTTCTCTGGTCTTTTCAAAATTAGATTGTAAGTGTTCTCAGTGCAATATTGCAACCATCAGCAAAGACCAGTTTAAGCTATTGGGTCTGTAATTATATTTTGCTAAATGACTTTTCCTAAGGCTCACTCAACAAAATAAATCATTTCACTAAAATTGTCACAAGTTGAGGCAAAATGCAATAAAATCTTGTGTTGCAGAAGACCTGAGATTCTTGTGGATGTCAGTTTGTCAATAAAATATTAGCAAAACAAAACTTTATAGAGTTAGAAGAGGCTCCAGGGCACTGGATAATCAAATTCTCCATTCTCTTTTCTGAGTCCTAAGCTATACTTTCTGGTCTGCCCTGAATTCTTTCTATGCTGGTACTTGGTGAAAGTAAATGAAAATAAACATAAATGACCCAGAATCAGAGAACAGTCAATTTAGTATTGCTTGAGGGTTTTTAACTTGTTATTTTACTCTGTATTCTCAATAACCCATAGCCAACATCATCTTCATTGTCTGAGAACTTTCACGATGAAATGTTGGTTTCATGAAATTTTCTGAATGATTAAGTTTGAGCACAACCATATAGAAAGGCAATGGGTCTTTTTAAACACAGAGAGCAGGCTGGAGTATGGTGATGTTTACTTATAATTGAAGCACTAAGCCAGAGGAACATGAGTGCTATCCTGGCTACCCTAAATAAGTAAGTCTCTTTAAAAAAAAAAATGGAACCTTAAAAAGTAGGTAGTCGCTTTACCATTAGCTCCAACAAGAGCATGGCCTCAGGGGAATGTTCCTTCATACAAATAAATTTTCTCAAGAAGTTTGGAACAAAACACCTTTTGAGACTCTGTTTGTAGAAATGTATTTCAGCAACAGATTAAATATTCTATTCTAGAGCTGTCCCTGAGGCAAAAACCAAATTTGTGGTGTAGCAGCTGGCAGTGAAGTATAGTCAGAGAAAAAAAAGAAGAACATCAAAATTAATGTATTCCTTTCAAACTCTCCCATCATTAGCCACCTAATGGACTACACTTTTCCAGAAAGACTTGCATTTTGACACAGGTGTTATTTCCCAAAACATAGGCCCTATACATTTTCCCTACTCTTGTACCTAAGGATTCCTACACCTAACATCCTCTTTGTCGATGATCTTTCGTTAGAGTGACTGCAGCTAACTATAATGCAGCTCTCTCTCCTTTATGCTAATTTCAGGTGATAAAATACAATCTCCTTTCCTCAAAAGTAAACTTCAATTTATTCCAGCTTCTTACTTTGTAAGTGCATCAATTTTTCCTTTGATCTTCCAAGGAAGTTATGTGGGTATTTTGAGATCTACCAAAGCAGAAATAAAATTAACACTCCCTGAATACCTGTCACTGTACTTCACTACAAGTGCAAGCTACTTTGTTCTACTTCCTAATAATAAAAAATATCCAAGTCCATTTATACTCTGGGGTGTGGCGTCTTTAGCAGACTGAAATCTTCTAATGATAAGATACAATGAATGATCTAAAGCTTCCCTAAGTTTCACATCTTAGGGAATTTTTTTTTGGTTTTTTTTTTTTTTGTTTGTTTGTTTTTTGGTTTTTCGAGACAGGGTTTCTCTGAATATCTCTGGCTGTCCTGGACTCGCTTTGTAGACCAGGCTGGCCTCGAACTCACAAAGATCCGCCTGCCTCTGCCTCCCAAGTGCTGGGATTAAAGGCGTGCGCCACCACCGCCCGGCTTCATCTTAGGGAATTGATCAGGGAAGTTTAAAATCTTCCCTGAGTCCAGTCCTTGCATAATTCACATTTCTGTGAACTCGCGAGTCCACTCTCCCTTCAATTCTTTTTTATCAGGTATGTTTCCCTAAATTATTTCTCTTGTATTTATGTTTTCTATTCTTACAAAACATGTAAAGGCAAGTATTTTGTATCTGAATGCTTGTGGCAATTTTCAAACTGATCATCTGGCCAATAATTCTAGAGAAGATAAGAATTGCAGCTTAGAAAATTTTACTAGACTTAGTAATTAATAGCTCACTGATGACTGACAAGACTCAGTGAAGCAATAGGTAAGGGGTGGGAGCCAGTGAGAAGGGATGGAGATGCTGCAGAAACCAAGAACCTGTGAGTAGCCTTGAGGATTGAAAGAAAGGTGGCTGGAGAGAAGTGTGGAATACAAGGCAGAATCAAGACAAGTTTTCCTGGGGCAAGTGTAGCGACGCAAATCTTAAGTCTATGTTTTGCAAGCAAGAAATAGGCAGGAATACCAGAGGCAATGAAGGGGCAACAGAGAGAAGCGACTGACCACCAAGAAAACAAAGGCTTAAAGGATGTGGGAAGAAGTGGAATCAGGAGTCCCAAAGTCAGAAACATGATCTTCGGAGAAGAGCGATAGGAGCAGAGGTGAAGGTGAGATTGAGGTGGAAGGGTAAACTATCAGTGGTCAGTCTAGATTTCTTTGGCATTGTTGAAAATACAGGGGACTAAGGTATGGAAAAGAGCCACAGAACACAGCCTGCATGCTGCTGTCAGAATAGGAAATGTAGAGAAATGCTTTGGTTGTGGGAACAGAGAAGTAACAGTTAAAGGTGTAGATATAGTACTCCTAGGCAAAAACCAGCAGGACTTGGGGCCTTAAGACATTACAGAAGATGAAATAAAAAAGTAAATGAATATTCAAATGAGGGTGCAAGAAGAACTTCAATACATCTGAAAGTAATAAGAGAAGTGAGATGCTTCCAGAAAGAAAAAAGGTATCAGTTCAATTTTTCAGGTTGCTTTTGAGGTAATATTAACACAGAACAGAAAATGAGGACAGTTTCCTGCTTAACCATTTAGCTGATGTTTACTGCTGGCCTGGGGACATAATCCCTTCTGTCACAGAACATTATACTGCAAGGCAAGTGAGTCACAAGGCTCCAGGTTCAATCAAGTAAGAATTCACAGACAGGAAATACCCATTTCCTAGGAAGTCTAAAAGCAAAAGGAAATCATAATAATGAAAGCTAATATTGGATGACTTAAAAAAGAGAATTCTAATTTTATACTAATAAAATATGAAAATGTTAGACACATAAATTGTAAATCTTTTATAAGCTGGCAAAGTACTGACAAGGCAATCTTGAGAGCTTTGGCAAGGTGGAAGAATAGGGATGAAAAAGAATCAATCAATGTTAAAACAAATTTTGGATTAAAAAAATCTTATCCTTCCTCTATATCATCTTGGAAGGTTCTCTTTTGGTCTTAGTTTGAGGACAAATGTTACCTTCTTCCATTCAAAGCCTACTGAGCACAAAACCATAAATAAAACACATCTACTTTTCAGCATGAACTGTGAAGAGATCCAAAATCATGGGAGACGCAGACAGACTGTTCAAAAGCAAGACTAGAAATGGGTCTCAAAGCTAGAGTCCATGAATACATCCAAGCTTAAAGCAGAACACAGGGCTTCCTCATTGGAAACTTACTAAGTCAGAGCTTTCATATGGAAAGCCCAAAGTCAAGGCATAAGGGAACAACTTTACCCATACATTCTCTGCCCAGAAAATGGAGGTTTCTAGAAACCAATGTAAAACAATTTTAAAGCAATCCCATGTTGTTTCTGTGGCAAGCTAAGGGCAGTCAGATTCTAGGAGCTTTTAAAGTAGATACTGCTGAAAGAAAAATATCAGCTATTTAGTCTTCTAATTTCAAGACATGATCATCCCCTTTAACTGTTATTGCTTATTCTAACCTAGTAGACTGGTCTAACCTCATAAGAAGCCAGCACGAATATACAAGAGTAGACTTCTCCAAGTCTGTTTCTAATTATTTGCAGTTCTGGTAGATGCATTTGGGTGTTTAGAATATGTACAATATTTCTAGTGCTTTTAAACAAGTAGTACTCATTTTTCCCAAACATGACAAAAGCTTTATAATGTCAGCTCATTATTAACTGTGCCAATCTGAGAGCAAAGAGCCCTGACAAAACAAATGCACAAGTACTTAAAATATTCTTTTTCAGCCATGACTCTTTAATTCTTCTCCAAGTCATATCTTAATGGGTCCCTATTTTCCCAACTCATATTTGAAAACATGCAATCATCCTAACCTGATGCTTACTGAATCTTTTGAACACTTTTCTCAAAGTGGAGTTTAAAATACTGTCATTTGATATACATGACTACATTTACTTAACAAGGGCAGGGCCAGAATTGGTGAGCTAGAGGTTGAGGGTGAGATGTATTTAAGGTCTGGGTCAGATGAGTCTTAGAGCCCATGACCTATGCTAAAGGGAACCTCTCAGTCATCCGCTCCAACAGACCTCCAAATTCTCTATCTGTGCTGCCAACTATGGCAATGTCTCTCCATCAGAATCAAGTCTAGATAAATTCTTCGTGGAAAGGTCAGTATTACCCATACATAAATGAAGGAAAGTCATGAGGTGCTGGATGACACTTGCTGCACATGCTCCAAGGATTCCCATGTCTAATACTGATCTAGGTGGAACACATCACTTCTAGGATTCCTCAAGCAAACTGAGCAACCATTAGAACCAAACTGTATTTTTCTGTAAGAATATCAAATTGCCTTACTTCTTCTCTCCAACGCTCCTTTTCATTCTTTTTTAAATAAAAGGGTTTTTAAAACGGAAAAAGCAACCCACACATTATTTTCTCAGTGTTGGCATACTGGACTACTCCACTAAAAACTGGAATTATTGTAAAACAAATATGTACTTTCAAGAGTCTATTTTCCAAGTAAAATAAGCCATGGACTTAGTGGTGGGTGAAATAAGGAATATTTCAGATTCTTTGAGACATTTTTAAATGAGTTTTGGAAATAATCATCCATGTGCTTTTTTCCCCCAAGTATTTTATCCCTTGAGGGCCATGGACATCGGAAGGAAATTTTGATTTCATTTCTTTTCAGTTTAGATTTCCTAATCAAAGTAATTTGAAAGGTACTTTTGAGAACTTGCAAAGACTTTGGAAGGCTTTTCATTTCAAGCTCAGTTTAGACAAGAATAAAACCCTACCAAAATAATCTCGAGGGCCAAAAGCTCATACGAAGTGCTTAGTTATCCTTAGTGCAAGGGACACTCATGTAAGATGTAATGGGTCACCACTATACCAGGAGAGCTACAGTGAAAAATACCACATTGCAAAATGCTGAAGAGGATTTACAGCAAGCAATGCTCTCACACCCTGGTTAAAGGAATGCAGATGAAGCCAGACCGTTAAATACATCCAGCATGCACTCCTGCAATGCAGCAATTCCAATTTGAAGTACTTTCCTCCTAAGAGAGATTAACTCATGCACTCAAAGTCTTGTATAAAAATGTTTATAGGAGCTATAGTGATACAGTCACACACACTTGTTATTTTTATCTTATATGCATTGTTATTTTGCCTGCATGTATGCATGGGCATCACATGTGTGTAGTACCCTCAGAAGCCAAGAAGAAGAAGAAGAAGAAGAAGAAGAAGGAGGAGGAGGAGGAGGAGGAGGAGGAGGAGGAGGAGGAGGAGGAG
>CAJQZJ010032464.1:7162104-7181515 GCA_907164525.1 Lophiomys imhausi
GGGGGGGAGGAGGAGAAAAAGAAGGTACTAGATCCTCTGGAACTGGAGTTAAGATGGTTGTAAACTGTCATGTGGATGCTGGGATTTGAACCCAGGTCCTCTGGAAGAGCAGTCAGTGCTCTTAGCCTCTGAGCCATCTCTCCAGCACCACCAACACAATTCTTGTGCCCACCAGAAGAAGAGTATATAATGAACTAGAATATTCACATAATGGAACTCTACTCAGTAATTTTAAAAAGGTATAGACTGTTGACACTTACAATGTTAGAAATGGCATTTAAAAACACATTCTGAAGTAATGAAGACAGATCAACCCTCTCACTTGATATGTTATTTTTGATGATATCTAGAGGAGACAAAACTAATCTATAGTGATAAAAAAACCAATCAGAGGATGTTTCTGGGAGAGGGTACTTTCTGGAATTCTATTTTTTTCTTTTTCATTAGTTCTTTGAGAATTTCATACAATGTGCTTCAATCATACTTACTCCCTCTCCCAACTAGATCTGGTCAACAATGTCACTGGACATCACAGGCTAATAGATAAAAATTCCAGTGCAAGGTCAAAGTTTCTTCTTTTGGATGTTGGCTAATGAGCTCTCATAGATCCCCAAACATTGTCACTATTCTTTGTTATACTCCAGAAATTAAAAAATAAGACCTTATTGCTGGAATCATAGAACATGGAGAGATCAAGCTGCTTCTGACCTGAAGTTTTATCCTTGCTGACTACTTTCATAGTGCTTGAAGGTCTTGTGCATGCTACCAGAGGAGAAAATCATCATCATCATACCTAGCTGGATCCCTGAGGGCTGCAACAATGATTGGTCTTGTAAGACAAGCTCAGCCAGGCAGTTGTGGAATGAACATCATAGGTGTAACCAATCACTTTCTGGTGGATTTAAGTCTCATGCCACAAGATGAAGGCCATACCCAGAACCATAACTAGGCCAAGAAGCGTGGGCTAGAGAGGTCATAGGCCTTCAGCAAGAAGCTACTACTCGTAAGCTGATAAATAGACATAGTATTAAACAGACTCCTAATGACTTATCCTTATACCCATTAATTAGTTGATCTTGGGATAATCCAAGATGGCGGTGGCCCGCGCAGATGCAGTTTGAACTCAGGGAAAAACCGCCATAAGCCACAGAGTTATAAGACGCTGAGCAATAATGTGAGTGTCTCAATCCCCCTGGGTTTCACCCAGCTACCCAGGGACCATTAAAAGTCCCTGGGCAGGGCTCTCCTCCCATCTCTTGGACATGCACGGAAGCCACTGAATCCGGGAATCAGGAACCCTCACCAGGAGAGACACAGGGTGAGAATCACTCTAATACCCAGTGGGAAGAATCAAACCCCCACACAGGGTTACTTACCAGCCTACTGGGCCCCCAGATCCCACGCAGGCGTTCTGGCTATTTAGCAAAAGGTTGCAGACCCGTGGGAGTGCCATACACTTTTAGCAATGCGCCAGAGCACCAGGACGCGCAGCAGCTGATGGTTCCACAACGGGTCAGCCCAGCAGCCAGCAGGTCCACAGCTGCATTTTGGGAAGCACAGGCATATTTGTGCTTCTCCAGAGGGGTGTTGGACATACATACAGGCCCCTCTATTGGATTTACAGTCATTGGAAAAAAAATGCTGCAGCTGGACAAAGCAGTGGGATTCACTTCAAAAAAAAAAAATCAGAAGCCCTTCTTTATATGACAAATAAATGGGCTGAGAGAGAAATCAGGGAAACAACTCCCTTCACAATAGCCACAAACAATATAAAATACCTGGGGGTAACTCTAACAAAGCAAGTAAAGGACCTATACAACAAGAACTTCAAGCCCTTGAAGAAAGAAATTGAAGAGGTCATCAGAAGATGGAAAGATCTCCCATGCTCATTGATAGGTAGGATCAATATAATAAAAATGGCCATCCTACCAAAAGCAATATACAGATTCAATGCAATTTCTATCAAAATACCAACACAATTCTTTTATTTATTTATTTTTCCTTTATTTTTTATTTCTTCAAGTTACATCTCAATCGCAGTCCCCTCCCTATTCCCCCTCCAATCCCACCCTCCCACCCTCAACCTCCCATCCTCTTCCCTTTTTTTTTCTTTTAAGTTTAAGGTATATCTTATTTCCCCCTACAGTTTCCCCTTTCAGTCCAACAAATGGCTCTTCCTCTTATAGTAATAAATACAATACAGTACAACAGAGGTAATTAGGCCACAGCCATGAGGGTTATATGGCTTAACGTACATTCCCAATGACCAGTCCATATGTATTTGGTACCTGACTTTAACATTCTACTATCTAAACATCTCCATGAGTTTAAAGTTCTATATCTGACTCAACATTCATACTAATTGCAACACAATTTTAAAAGTATCTTCTTAGATGTATAACACTCTCTTGACTCCTAAACAACTCAAAATTTAATTATGAGACTTTATCTATCTGTTCTTCAATCACCTCAGAGACCTGAGAGGGATAAATATATCTGATTTTATAGGAAGTACAGGGTCTGCAGCTTCCCAAACTAAGAAATGACATACCAGTGGCTGCCTGGACAGTTCCCATTTTCTTTCCATACATTACAGCATTGCTCTTCAGTCGTTTGGCCCCGCTTCTCTGACAGACATTGATTGTAGAGCAGGGGTTATGAAGGACTTACCTACCCTGTCTTGGCAGAGCTAGGCTGTCGACTTACCTGCTTCCAGGTTTTGTCCTTTTTGGACAGCATTCTGTCTACAGTTGGAACAAGGGGCTTTTCCTACCCAGAGATAGGCTTGCGACTAATTCAATCATCTCCCCTGGAGATTCTTCGATGCTCATCTTCTACTTGGAGGAGAATAGGGGGTGCTGTCAGGAGTTGATATGTCTTGATATAAAAAAATCTAAAGTTATGAAAACATCTTTGAATGCCATATTCTGCAGATCTCTTGAGGTTTTTGAAGAGGCCCTATCTATCTCTTATATTAGGGTAAGTAGATGTTGCTTGTCTCTTAGCAGGTTTATTTCTGATTAGCTTAGCAAGTAACTATAATAGGCTGTCATAGTACCTAACAGAATGACTGGCTTGCATAACCATTAGTTTGCATTTCTTAATTATCCTAAACAGTTCATGACAGTTAGGAGTAAAAGACCGAAACATCACATTTCATTTTTTTCTTTACCTCCTAACCTTTCCATCATATTTCTCTGGGGTGGGTTGTCCTTATATAACAGTCCCTCATCTCAGTTGAGAGGTTGTATGAGGGCCAAGAGCCTCTTCATTCATTGGGGATCTATGAAGCAGTACCATCAGTGAAAAGTGTCTCGTTGCCTGGGAGAGAGAACTACTAAACAAACAAATCAATAAGCATACAATAGATAAAAAAGACTAAAAAATAGAAAAAAATATAATATATAAAAAATAAATAAATAATAAAAATTAAAAATAAGAAGTCTATGTCCAAGTTCCCTTTGGTGTGTTAGTTGTAGCATTGATACCTTCTATTATATAGCTAAAATCCTACTATAAGTGAATAGACGCCATATGTGTCCTTCTGAGTCTGGGTTAGTCACTCAGGATGAGCTTTTCTAGTTCCATCCATTTGGCTGCAAATTGCATAATTTCATTGTTTCTGATAGCTGAACAATATTCCATTGTGTAGATGTACCACAGTTTTTTAACCCATTCTTCGGTTAAGGGACATCTGGGTTGTTTCCAGTTTTTAGTTATTACAAATAAGGCTGCTATAAACATAGATGAGGAAACTTCCTTATGATTCCGTGAAGAGGCATTTGGGTGTATACCCAGAAGTGGTATAGCTGGGTCCTGAGGCAGAGCTATTCCAAGTTTTCTAAGATATCGCCAGACTGACCTCCATAGTGGTTGCACAAGCCTGCACTCCCACCAGCAATGGAGTAGGGTACCCCTTTCTCCACACCCTCACCAGCATGTGCTGTCATTTGAGTTTTTGATCCTAGCCATTCTGACAGGTGTGAGATGGAATCTCAGAGTCGTCTTGAGTTGCATTTCTCTGATGATTAAGGATGTTGAGCATTTCTTCAAGTGTCTCTCAGCCATTAGGGATTCCTCCTTTGTGAATTCTCTATTTAGCTCTGTCCCCCATTTTTTGATTGGATTATTTGGTTTCTTGGCATTTAATTTCTTGAGTTCTTTGCAGATTTTGGATATTAGCCCTCTGTCAGATGTGGGGTTGGTGAAGATTTTCTCCCAGTCTGTAGGCTGCCGTTTTGTTCGAATGACAGTGTCCTTTGCCTTACAGAAGCTTTTCAGTTTCATGAGGTCCCATTTATTGATTGTTGATCTCAAGTCCTGAGCTGACCAACACAATTCTTTTTTTTTTTTTTTTTTGTTTTTTTAAGACAGGGTTTCTCTGTTTTTAACAGCTCTGGTTGTCCTGGGCTCGCTTTGTAGACCAGGCTGGCCTCGAACTCGCAAAGATCCGCCTGCCTCTGCCTCCCAAGTGCTGGGATTAAAGGCGTGCGCCACCACCGCCCGGCTTCAGAATTCTTTATAGACCTGGAAAAAGCTATTCTCAATTTCATATGGAACAACAAAAAACCCAGAATAGCTAAATCAATGTTGTACAATAAAAAAACATCTGGAGGTATCACCATCCCAGATTGCAAGCTGTGCTACAGAGCAATAGTAACATGGTACTGGTATAGAAACAGACCAGTGGATCAATGGAATCAAATTGAAGATGCAGAAATGAACCCACACACCTATGGCCACCTAATTTTTGACAAAGAAGCCAAAACCGCACAATGGAAGAAGGACAGCATCTTCAACAAATGGTGCTGGTCCAACTGGATGTCCACTTGTAAAAGAATGAAATTAGACCCATACCTATCACCTTGTACAATACTTAATTCCAAGTGGATCAAAGACCTTAACATAAGGCCAGTCACACTAAATCTACTAGAAGAGAAAGTTGGAAAAACTCTCGAAATCATTGGTACAGGTGACAACTTCCTAAACAGAACACCAACAGCTCAGGATCTAAGACCAACAATCAATAAATGGGACCTTATGAAACTGAAAAGCTTCTGTAAGGCAAAAGACACTGTCATTCGAACAAAACAGCAGCCTACAGATTGAGAAAATATCTTCACCAACCCCACATCTGACAGAGGGCTAATATCCAAAATTACAAAGAACTCAAGAAATTAAATGCCAAGAAACCAAATAATACAATTAAAAATGGGGAAAAGAGCTAAACAGAGAATTTACAAAGGAGGAATTCCTAAAGGTCAAGAGATACTTGAAGAAATGCTCAGCACCCTTAATCATTAGAGAAATGCAACTCAAGACGACTCTGAGATTCCATCTCACACCTGTCAGAATGGCTAAGATCAAAAGCTCAAATGACAGCACATACTGGTGAAGGTGTGGAGAAAGGGGAACCCTCCTCCATTGCTGGTAGGAGTGCAGGCTTGTGCAACCACTATGGAGGTCAGTCTGGCGATATCTTAGAAAACTTGGAATAGCTCTGCCTCAGGACCCTGCCATACCACTTCTGGGTATACATTCAAATGACTCCTCACCAAATCACAAGGAAGTTTCCTCATCTATGTTCAAAGCAGCCTTATTTTTAATAGCTAGAAACTGGAAACAACCCAGATGTCCCTCAACTGAAGAATGGATTAAAAAACTATGGTACATCTACACAATGGAATATTATTCAGCTATCAGAAACAATGAAATTATGCAACTTGCAGCCAAATGGATGGAAGTAGAGAAGCATATTCTGAGTGAGCTAACCCAGACTCAGAAGTATGTGCATGGCATCTATTCACTTATAGTTGGATTTTAGCTATATAGTACAGGATATCTATACTACAACCAATGCACCAAAGGGAACATAGAGATAGACTTTTTGGTTTTGTTTTTGTTTGTTTGTTTGTTTTATCTCCCTGTCATTGAGACACTTTTCCCTGGTGGTACTGCCTTGTAGGCCTCCAGTGTATGAGGAGGCTCTTGGCCCTCATATTACTGCTGAACTGGGGCAGGGGAATATTATATAGGGACATTCCACTCCAGAAGAGTGGGATGGAAGGGTTAGGGGGTAAAGGGTGGGAGGGCGGGACTGGGAAGGGTGGAAAGAGGACACTATGATGGAGATGTAACCAAATTAACAAATAAATAAATAAATAAATAAATAAATAAATAAATAAATAAATAAAATTAATTTTTAAAAAAAGTTAAAAAAAATTAGTGGATCTCTCAACCCTCATCAGAGGAACTTCTATTTGCAGTAAACGATGAGAACAGAGAGACCCACATCTGCCCAAGGTGCAGAAAATAGTCTTTGTTATATTTATAGCTGTTATCAAATATATAACATCATATATTTATAACTCAAACTGTACAAGTTTTATAAGTTTTACTATCTAAATTATATCCCCTTTTTATTTTAAAGTGATGATGCAAATTTTCTCAAATTTGAAATAATTTCTAGTATATTTAATCAACCTTTTAAATGTGCTTTGGTGCTATGTCTGTGTGAAGGTATCAGATATCGTGGAACTGGAGTTACAGACAGCTGTGAGCTGTCGTGTGGGTTGCTGGGAATTGAACCCAGGTCCTCTGGAAGAACAGCCAATACTCTTAATCACTAAGCCATCTCTCCAACCCAATTTCTAGCTTATTTAAAACATGAACTAAATACAAATCCCTTTTTAAAGTGTCTTGAAGCTTGAAATTTTTGGAAATTTATGCAGTTATACCCTTTGAATTTTGATAACTTATGTAGTAGATATTTTTTGAGAAGCAAATACTATGTATAAGCCACTTAGGATCATAGTTCAATGTTTTACACACTGCTCATTTCACAGACAGAGCCAAACATTGTACTGGGTTTAAGGGTAAAGTAGTTGCAGTGATTTAAAAACATAACTGGTTTTGTTTGTTCTGCCAAAGAAAACAGTTGCTTCACCTCTGCTTAATTCTTCCATGTGTGTGCACCCAACTTTCTAACCCAGTTTTCCTCAACAACAGTAGGCATCAGAATCATCTAGAATTCTTGTTGAAACACATATAGTTGAGACTCAAACTCAGAATTTCTAATCCAATGAAGTGTGCGGGTAGGGGACCTTCAGTCTGAGGGTACGGGACCTTCAATTTATATCTTACATGTTTCTCAATGATGGCAATAGTGATACAGCTTAATTTGAGCCTGGACTTCAAGACCTTCTGTTTCAAACACTCTTCAATTTTCAGATCAATGATCCATACTTGGGAAGTGGAGGCAAGAAGATCAGTGAGTTCAAGGTCAGTCTGAGTTACAGAGTGCAATCCTATTCCAATGTGCTCATTCTTTTCTGCATTGGCATACACTAACAACTGGAATTATCATTAAAAATGATAACTAAAAAATATAAGTTGTAGACTTAGTAGTGAGTGAAATAGGGAATATTTCAAATTATTTAAAAGGATACACACACACACTTTATTTCTCTAGTCAACTCCTCCATGCTTTTTGCATGATACTACCCATTTTGTGGTTTCTCCTTCCCGTGTTTACTCATTTGCTGGAAAATGCATCCATATGTTTCATACTCAGATAGATCCTAGTTCTGTTAATGGCATGGTCCCTGTCTCAGATAGTTATGTACTCCTCATACCTAGTACAATTGTATAGCTAACAGGTGATGAGTAAATGCTAACAATCTAAAAGCTTATATATTTTTCTAAGCATGTGTCACTACTATCAAAAGCAATGAAAAATAATTTCCATTATGGGCAATTACCTGTCATTGGGACAGTGACTTGGCAATGTCCAGTCGTGGTGCGGATTGATGAGGAAACCCCAGGACAGGAAGACTGAGCTTGGTGTCAATGTGCCAACCACCAGCTGGAGAGGTTTGCGAGGGCGAGATTTACCTATGGAGGCAGGACACATGTTAATCGTAGGCACGGTACCTTTTGATTGATATTTTGAGTAAAATGCATGGATAAAGATATTTTTCTGAGTCATTCCTGGACTTCATGAAAATGCTTTTTAAAATAAATTTTAAATAAATTCTTTGAGAGTTTTATCGCTTTTCATATCATCTACAAAACTGATTTTTGTCCATGAATTTAAACATGAATCAAAGGAAATGCCTTGTTGATCAATAAATCATAAATAAAATAATTTATTGATTGTGCATGTTTATATATATATATATAAAGTGCACATATTTGTATATACATATATGCATATACATATTGTATACATAGATATATAACTATATGCAATGAAACCTACCTTTAGTTTTTCCTGTGAGTCATATAGTTATGGAGGTGTTGGCTATGAAAAATGAGGTAGACACACAGACACATACTCTCATCTCTGTGTATATACACATGCCAGTTGCATCATTTATTTGACAGATAAGTTTAAAACATACCTTTTAGACTGAATTAACATTCTCCAAAAAGAAAACAAAATTATTATGGAAGTTTTATGTTGTACTATTTTTCAAAAATCTACCTTAAAGTATAAAATCCCTTGATATAATATTGTAATAAGCATATGCTTAGAGTGAGCACATGAATAGAAAGGTGCACACATTTTTAATAATGTCAGTAATGTGGGAGTAATACAGAAAGCACAGTTGTTCCAATGGGACTAACTGAATTTGAGAAACACCACAACTTATGCTAATGAAAGAGAAGACAGGAAAAGGAGGTTCAACCAGAGAAATAAAATCAAAATTCTAAAAATAAAATCTCAAAAAATTACAACCTCACTGAATTCCCTCTTTACTTCATGAGATTGAGCATATTGTGTTTATTATGAGAAGAACTTCTGTTTTCTCAATCTAATGGAGCTGGTACAAGACACCTTTCTATTCATGTGCTCACTCTAAGCATATGCCTATTACAATATTATATCAAGGGACTTTTACTTTAAGGAAATTTTTGAAAAATAATACAACAAAACTTCTGCATTCTGATCTGAGGTGAGCATGAATGCCTGGCTGCCATGATGTCCCACCATAACTCCAAAGACCAGGCTCCAGTGATTATTGAATCAAGTGTCTAAAATACTGGGTCACATTAAACATTTTCTCATTATAAGGTGATTATCCCAGGTACCTGACATAGTAACAGAACATTAGAAATTTAACCAGGGGAGCTGACCTCTTAAAGATGCCTAAAGCAATTTATGAAGATCATAATCATTTAATTGGCTGCTAACATACATGTACTCTTCTCTCTAAACCTTTCCAGATGCATCTGTTATCATGCCTTGCAGATGGTGATTTGAGTGGTCTACATTTGACCTCCAAGGAGGAAAAATGAGAATCTTGATTGAAGGGAGGGGGCAGACATGGCTTGGAAACAAACCCTGAGGTGATTATACTATTCTTCCTGTTCCCAAGTTGACTGCCATAAATGCAATACAACAGCATCATTGTATAAATGAACAATAAGAGTGAGAAAAGTTTCAAAGGTGCCCAAAGTTACATAGAATGGTCAAAAATGCATATTTGGGTTTCCTTAATTATTTCCTAATTATCTTTGAAGTGCATCCTTGGCTCAGCTCACGCGATACGAAGAGATTAAATACAGCTTAGAGATGAAAAGGTATATTTTATCCCCCAAGGGATTTTAAGCTTTCATGATCAAACAATTATGTCACTAACTTGGTGATTTTAACATGAAAAATATTAGCTAATTAGAATCTATGCAACAGATGCAAATGTAAAACAAATGGAAGTAATTCCGTTATCGTCCCTGCATCTCTCTCAGATGCAGAACAAAAAAAAAAAAAAAAACAGAAAATGTTATCTATTGCTTGAGAGGAAAGGTGGACTCTCACAAGCCAAGCAAGATGGAACAATTTCCTGTGCTAACCACAAGAAAGTAAAAATAATCTACACAACCAGTGTCAGAAACCTCAATATGAAATGAAAGTAGAAATTATTACTGAGCTACAAGAGCCTCAGGACTCTGATTTATCTGATCAGAGAGTTACATAAACAAGCAGTTCACCGAATAGTCATCCAAAACCAGAATCTAAAGCATCATACTCATATTTGACTTTATTGTACAAAACCTTGAAATGCTGTCTTGAGATACTGAATATATATATGTATATATATTCCACAAATGCTTAATCACTCAATTGTCAAAGAAATAATGGATGTCAAGGAAAGGGAGGGGAGGGTGTGTTAGAAACTGATTTCTGCTGACCAGCCCTGTGCTGGTACATGGAGTACAAATTCAGAGTAGCCAAGGCTCTGATGCTCAGTGTGGTTGAAGTGTCTAATGCTGTTCTCCGCATCCTATCCTTCCAGATAAGCAGAACAAACAACCACAAAGGTGCTTTTCTGTGTGGAATCCAGGGTTACTCACAAGACAGAAGTGGTCAGGGAATAGTTGAATGGGAAAGAGTTCACACTAGAAAGGAAGGTAGAAAGATGCTCAAGAGCAGCTTTTTCATGGTTCCCTTCAGAGCCACGGTCTGAGGAGGTCTTACTAAGTAGACATTGCAAACCTCTAATTTTTTGTCTTCAGTGGTGTTCCCCCCATAGCTATGATTAAATACCTCAGCAAATGCAACTTAAAGGAGAAAGGGTTTACTTTGGCTCACAGTTCAAGGGTAATTCCATCATGGCATAGAAGTCAGAGATAGCAGGAGCTTGAGGTAGCTGGTCCAAGGTACATCCACAATTAAGAAGCAGAGCTGAACTCATGCACTCAGCTTGTTTTCACTATTTTAAGTGATCTAGGGCCGCCGGGGTGGTGGCTTACGCCTTTAATTCCAGTACTTGGGATGTAGAGGCAGGCAGATCTCTGGAAGTTCAAGGACAGCCTGGTCTACAAAGTGAGTCCAGGACAGCCAGGGCTACACAGAGAAACCCTGTCTCAAAAAAATTAAATAAACAAACAAACAAACAAATAAATAAATAAATAATCTAGGGCCTAAGGTCAGGGAAATATACTGTTAAGGTAGTTCTTATCTTGATTAACCTTATCAAAATAATCCCTCACAGGGATGCTCACAAGCTACATAATCTAACGGATGTGCTAAGAGGAATGTTTCCAAGGTAATTTCGGCTCCCATCAACTTGACAACTGTATCACAGTGATGCAGAAGTTTTACTCTTATTAATTTGTATGCCATCCATTTTCTGTCTTAGCCTTCCTGGTCTGAGAGAAGTTCAGAAGGGAGAAAGAACAAATAAAGCCAAAGCGCCAATCTCTTCAGTATATACAGAAATGAGTTATCCTTTTCAAACATAAATGGTTTCCTTAAGCCAAGGTTAGACAAAGAGCTTTGTCCTTAAAATCTGCAAAGCCAAAAGTGGGTAAGAGGTCACACTTACAGAATTGAAAACAGGCTAGCAGGAACTAGCTGAAAATGACACTGACCACAAGCCAGGAGTTGTGTTAATTCATCCGTCATCATAACCAAGGTGAAGAGGGTCTGTTAACTGTCTCAACTTCAGCTTAGACAGTCACAGGTAGCAGTGCAGCTCCTCCCACATGGAGGCTAAGATATGATACCTCCTATGCCAGCATCCCTGAGACATTCCCATGGTATTTAGTCTCTGGCATATAGTAGAATGTGAAGTTGTATGGTGCAAAGTTTTTTAACTACAAAAAAAAAAAAAAAGCAGAACAAGGACTGTACCTGAACATGACTTCTTCCGAGTGGGAGGAGGAGCAGGTCGAACGACTATCAGATACTTCGGCTCTGCGTCTGAAACAACAACATTATCTTTCAGCAAAATCCTTTCAGAACCAGCATGGGAGTTAGCACACTCATATCCTAAACGAACATTTCCTGGTGTTGAACTCTCTCTGACCCCTGTACCAGTGAATAAGACCACTCAAGAACTAGAAAGTTAATACTTTGTTAAAAGCCCATTATGTTTTAAAAATGAAAATTAGATCCATATTTTCAAACCCAAATGGGCATGGGTAGAGAAAAACTCTTTAAACCCCCCCCCCCACACACACACACACTACACACACCTTTCTAAGTGAAATTACCTTATTCTTATTAACTCACAAATAAAAACATCACACAGTTAATTTAAGGAAACCACTCAAAATAACTGCCCAGCTGCAAACTCTATGCATCTCAGTGAATGTCTATACAGTTAGAATGTCCACTCTGAAAGCTACGCAATTCTGCTTAAGGTTTTACACTTTCAATATCAATTATTTTACATGCATGTATCCTGCACTAAAAGTAATGAAAAAACTGCAAGACTTAAAAGCATAAAAAAGTAGCTTTCTACCCTCTTTCATGATTCATGTGTTCTTTTGCCTACATTCCTTCCTTCCATGTTATCTATTGCTACCTCCCTGAAAGCCATTCTAAATTTTATAGTAACCCCCCCCCCCAAACACACACACGTGCATGTATGTATAAGCACCGCATGCTTTCCTGGGGCCCTCAGAAGTCACAAGAGGGCATCAGATCTCCTAAAACTATAGTTACAGATGGTTGTTAGCTACCATGTGGGTGCTGGGAACCAAACCCCAGTCCTCTGCAAGAGCCACAAGTACTCTAAACCTCTGAGTCATCACACCAGTCAGATATAATTTTTAATATATTTATTAATTCTTTGAAAATTTTAAACATGTATACAATTTATTTTAATAATCTTTAGTCCCTACTTCATTCCCCAACACCTCCTGGATTTAGCTCATTCCTATCCCTAATTTCATGTCTTTTTTTTATACTCCACTGAGTCCTATTTGCTGCCCTATAAATGCATGAGTATGGAGCCATCTACTGGAACTTATCATTGACATGTAAGATATAATCCTTAAAAAATATGAAGGTCTTAAGTAAAATTAGGATAAACCCCATTACATACTATATTTAATCTTAGCTAAAAGCTGAGAAGCAGTGTTAAAGTTAAGAAATATATATGTATTTAGTAAGGACTGAGTAAGTTATAAGATAGCTTTTAAAAAAACTAATATATCCAAGATGACTTATTGGTAAAATGCATATAAGTAAACAAATGAAATACATGTAGGGCCTGTAAAGTAGCATTCTATGAGCAACTCTATTAGACTCTTTGATGAGTTGTTACCCCAATATTTCTTGAGGAACTTTGGGGCCTGAGACTTCTTAGTCATCAAATCTGACTTGGCTGCTGCAGTAAACAGAGTTCAGCACTACTTGCTCAGGTGGACTTTTTGTTTTGTTTTTTATTGTCATTTACAGTTCCTCTTTGTGGATATGGAAGAGGCCTTCTTGCCCAAAGCCTTACAGAGTCAACTTCATTTATAGTTGGAGACTGGCTAACAGCTCACCATTTACTATAATCTGCCATATTAATCACGAAAAAAGACCCAACCCAGGAAACTAGTGAACTCACCTCAGGCTCTGTTGCATAGTTACCTCATGACCAGCACACAGATAAGGGGTGTTCATGATTTTTAGAGCCCCGTGGGTTTCAAAGGGTATCTTGCTAATTTGAAGCTCACATAAGAAATGCTCAACCCTAATTCAACAACAGGAATACAGCTACCTTTGGGTGAGCTTCTTAGGGGTGTAGACTACAGGTATTATTAAACTACAGTATAATACATGCTTTCTGTGTGCAGAAAACTGTGTTAATAACTTTATAAACCAATGACATGTCATGCTAATCCTACGCATCTGTGGAATTACCTCGTGGTATAGTGAGGGCACAGAAAGAGCGTCTGCTTCATGGGCATGCAACATATACATTTGCACCTTTCATGGGACCCTATGTTTGGTTTTTGGTCCTATCAATATATGAAATTCTTTTTATTTTTAACTTTTATGTGTGTATGTGGCTGGGTGCATGCACGGGTGTATGGGGGTCAGAGAACAACTTGTGGAAGTCAGTTGCCTCCATCATGTGAGTTCCAAGGATCAAACTCAGGTCACAGGGCTCAGGGAGAATCACAGTAACCCTCAGAATCCCCTCACCAACCCACTGAAAATGTTTAACACTCTGATCTTTTGAACTTTAAATTTTGTAAAACTAAGTTTCATGGGATATTGGAGCATGCATGAGAGCAAATGGAGCCAGAAATGCCCTTTGTCCATGGGCTTAGTCTCCCTCATCACATACAAGCATTCTAAGTACAGAAGCTCCAGGTTCAGTGAGACCCTGTCTCAAATACTGTGGGGGGGGGGAGCTGTAAAAGATTCTAGAAGTAGAGTCCTGGCTTTCACATGAGCATGCACAGGCCAGCATGCATGAACACACATGTGGACATATGCTGCACAACACAATAGAAGACAAGCACAACCTATATCTGTCTGGCTAAGAAAGGTGTGGAGGGAGTCACTGACAGCCCCAACAGGCCGCACTGCCCATGCAAGCCAGAACTTGCTTTAGTGAGAAATGATAGTAGTGATGTTTAAAGAAACGCAAGCAGCAAGAAACCTCTTTGTGACCATTTTTTTTTGCTGTGGTAGCATGAGTTAAAAAGAACAAGCATGCCTGTGTCAAAGGCGAGATAAAAGTTGGGACATTGTGTTCAGCTTTTCCATAATTCTGCTTAGAAATTCCTGCATATCCAGGAACTACAAAATGCTGATTGTGCATTTCCAGCACTGCTGCTGAGA
This sequence comes from Lophiomys imhausi, assembly GCA_907164525.1. NCBI lineage: Eukaryota > Metazoa > Chordata > Mammalia > Rodentia > Muridae > Lophiomys > Lophiomys imhausi. The sequence continues at coordinate 7,176,677 of CAJQZJ010032464.1, forward strand.
GTTAAAGACTCTCCAGTTCACACTGGAAATGGGCACTGGGCACTATTCGGGTCAAAGGTCCACATCCTATAGTTCATAGTTTACATTCTTTAAAATTACATTAATTAGCAAATAACACATGACAAAATCATGTAGAGATGTGGGAGGAAGAGGTTTACTTTTTTAATGATAATCCTGTTTTTTGAAACAAGGGCCCTCGATGTTAGTTTTGAAGGTGGCCTTACAATTATGTAAATAATTTAACCCAGTCTTCAAAATGCCTCTTTAAGAAGTCTCAAAAATGCAATTCTAGAAAACAAAAGTCAGTCGTGAGTTTTACTAAGTTGCTCACTGTGGTAGAGTTCCTTAGAGCTAACTTTTAATTACTTCCTTAAGACAGACTAATTTAATTATGGTTTAGTGGCTTTTTGAGAAGGAGTTGAAATACTACAGCAATACAGATGCCAAAGACAATGCCCAGGATCCAAGATGGTCATAAAACAATTTAAAATTCTGTTTTTGTTATAGTCACGGTTGTTTTGCATAGTGGCAGTGCGTCAAAACCTGGGACAGAAGTGGAGCTCTGGGTGTGTGTATTTGCTCTTACTGCTCCCTAAATACTCCCAATTTGCAGTATTTCTGCCCTGTTGAAGATACAAACATGGGAAGATAAGGCAACTAAAGTCAACATTTCCATTCTATTCTGCACTATGAGGTTCTTTTGGATGTGTAGCAGACTGAAAATATACACATTGTGGTCTTTGCAGATGTTCTACCAAAAGTAATTATTTCATTATTTAGGGGAAATATACAATTAAAATCTCAATGCAAGAAAATTTATGTAGGATGCAGTTACTTTAAATTTATAATTCTGGTGGCTAATCGTACATACTGATACAGCCCAGTTAAATTTTAATTTGCTTAATATTGCAAGTGCCCTAGGGTAGGGGATAAGGGAGTTTACTGTTTAATGAAATCTAATATTAAGGTCATTACAGACATATATTATTTTAGTCAAGGATATAATCCTACTATAATTGCCTCATTTAAGTTCTAACTCTCAAATTTGAGATCTGCCTCTATTAGAAGACTCCAGTCTTGCAAGTGCCACTGCCTTCAATGTTCTCTCAGTGGTATGTACTTCTGTCATACAAAGCTTCTACCATGCAGATGTCTACACAAATATTAGGTAGGGCAGGGTGACCCTATCAAAAGTTATGTAAGGATCTTAAACACATTCATTCATTCATTCATTCATTCATTCATTGTCTCTTGTCTCTTCCTGCCCCCCTCCCTCTCTTTCTCTCCTCCCCATTAGTCTAACAACTTGGTTTTATGCTGAGCTGCATTCCTCTCTCTATGAGGCTGGGATTCAATCCTGTGTGGCTATTAGGGGACAAAGCAGACACTTCCCTGGGCACTTTTCTTTTCTCTCTTTGGTAAGTAGACACAACCATAATGACTAGTTTCACAGAGTACCTCACGGTGGCTAAATTTATTTCTAATTACACACATTATATGCTAGTTACTAATTTGTATTAATTATGCATTAAAATATGACCAATTTTCTTGAATACAAAAGTGGATGTGTTCTGTAGGATTGGAAAACAGATTATAAGGGAAGAAAATAATCAAAAAATGACTAAAAACAGGCATCACAGATTCCAAGTTAGAAACATTTCCCCAAGAAAATTATACATCATACTCATTCATAGATGTCACTGCAAAAAAAGTCTTCAAAATAAATTGTCACACAGAAGCTAATGGTACATTCTAACTGGGTGCAGTTTGTTAGAATGAGCAAACATAAGGTGGGTTTATAAGACCATACCCATAGTTCTTGAAAACACATTTGGCAAGATGTAAAACCCATTTTAAGGAGTGGGGAGTTCTCATTGGGGAAAACACTTATGGGACATTTTTGTAGACATTTGAGGACTCATCCTGCTCACTTGGGCTAATGCTCAGTTATCCAGTGGCAAAGTCCCAGGGTAGTCAAGAATGCAAGGAAAGTACTGAGCAGAGGCATTAGCACTGTGCTAATATCACAATGGTTACTAAGCTATGTATACAATGCAATAATTTTAATAAGTCATTTAGATTACTAGCTTTGTGTTAATGGTACAGAAAAAGAGTATAGACCTGTAATTACCAGAAATTAAATAAGTCCACCTTTTAGAATATCTCCAAGTCTCTATAGAAAGAGACTTGATGAACTGAGTTCAAGCTAGACCTGGCCACACTTTGAGTTCAGGCTTTGCATATCTATGCATCCTAAAGCCTGAAAAGCAGCCATTATTCAATTAACATATTCTGAAAGAAGGAATATATGGAACTTAGGACAAAGAATGGAGAAAATTCTTAGGGCCTGGGAACCAGCATAGTCTGTAAACACAAAACACCTTTTTTGAAACTTCATAATTATTAAGCAGAGAATTAATGTGTATCTTCAGAACTGTTTCTTTTACTTGACAAAATTATTTATACCAAGCATGTGTTTTAGGGTAGGATTAATAAACCTTTTCATTTTCTGCTTGGAAAATAATTGTAGACATTTTGAAGGCAAACCCTGTACTATTTGGTAAGTATTTCCATCAAATATTACAAAAATTTTTAAATGATGAACTTGTGCCCAGTCTGACAGAACACACTGTTATGCCCCTCAGTTCAAAGAAAAATCTGGCTTCCTCAGCCTCTAGAACTGGAGTCACACCAAAACACAAAAGATCCACAGAAGTAAAGCCAGCCCTACGCAAAACCACCAGCAGTGCAAAAAGGACTTGGACATCAGTCACAGAAGGTGGACCAGAATATTCACAGACATCTTCTGAGGGAGCTTCCAGTTTAAGTAAATGTACGTCAGCCTACAGAGACCTTCTACCAAAACTAGATAACCTCGCCTACTCTCTGTATATAATAAACATGCTGAGGCTCCCAGTCCTGTAGCAGGTGCCTTTCCAGCCCAGCCAGACAGCCCACCTGACTCCAGCTTGTTTGTCAGTCAGTTTTTGTCTGTCTGTCTGTAATTTCTTCAGTTTCTTGTTGCCTAAGTCAGGTTTTCAGGAACAAGGCATGCTACGCACAGTGAGCTGGGGCATGCCAGACTTGCAGATAAGACAGTTAAGAACTTAACCAAGAAGCTGAGGGGTGTGGAAGACCAAAGTACAGAAATTCAGGCTTCAACTCTCCCAGCCTGAGCCCATAGGACATCACTTACTTAATGAAATGTAAAGAAAACTACAAATTGAGAATAGTGAGAACAGCTCATTTAACTCTAACCATAAGGTCCTTCAAGGGCACTTGCCACCTGCTCATGAAGCCAGCAGTGATCTGACCCTCTGATCCCTGTCCCTGCACACTGGGTGTGTCTGCTGTCACAGGTTACTTGTTTCCTGGTCTGGCACAGAGGCTGGCATATCTTGTCCAGTCACTGTCCCAAACCAATCCCTCTCTGCTTCCCAACTCACACACTTTTTCTCTCCCTAACATCACAAATACTTAGTAACGTATTTCTCTGACCCATTTGTCCTAATGGCCAATGCACATCCTTTCCTACTTATCAAACCTGTCAGATACTAAATGTCTGGTTTTCTTGCCTGCAGCATTCTCCTTCCCTGTGCTCGTATGTGCACCCCACAGAGTTTAGTGTGGGGTGTTGTCTGTTAGCCTGTTTAATGATTGTCTGGGCTAGCTTTTGAAGTAGGGTCTGGTCTGATGCACATGGGGATGGTGAGGCCTAGCTCTACCTCTGGGAGCCTCATTAGGCTGGTAAAATAAGACACAGATGAATACATGCACACACACACACACACACACACACACACACACACACACACACAAAACCCTAATCTGACCACAGCATAAAACAATAAAGCCAAATGCAGGCTTTTCCAACACAACACGTGGTATGACTCACATGAGCCAAAGAGCACTGAGTGTGTTACACAAGCCCCATTCCAAGGGAAATAACATGACAGAAAATTACAAAAGCTGATAAGGCTGTTGTCCTTGATTTTGAGATATCCTTAAAAGCAAAGTAAATTTAAGCATGTCATTCTTTTACATGAATAACCAATAATGCATTTTTAAAAGTTAGATTTTTTTATATCAATACCACATACAATATGATTGAAAAACAAAATTCTATGCTTTATACTGAGATAATGCAAATTTGTTTTAGTGAATTCCAAGAAAAGACAGACTTAGAAATGATGTATTTTTCTGAGATTGGGCAGATGAATAAAGTCCAGTTAAAGTGCAGTTAAATCCAATAGAAGAAATATTTAGAAGACCTATCTTTAGCAGCACGTAGGGAAATAAGCTGTCCATTTTCAAAACAGACCTTTCTGGTAATAAACTCATGGTGAACTGGTTAAAAGATGGTATGCGTTATTTTAAGAACTTACTCATTTATTTAAAAATTGATAGCTTTAAGTATCTTTTTTAAAACTTAAATACTTAAATTATATGCTTTGGAAGAAAAGTAAATGATTCTAGGATTTCTAATTTTTAATGAAAATTTTAGATTTATTTATCTTGAAGATTTAAAGCCAAGTACTTACCTCATAGTAAATCTATTTCTAAAAAAAAAAAAAAAACAAACTCAGAAAGTGGCTTTAAAAAGAAAAAAAAATCTACGTTAAGTGGTACTCATATCTCTTTCAGACCCTGTGAGTCTCAAACTCTTTCCCATTCATTAATTTGTTGTGTTTCAAAGCTCAAAACAACACGAAAGTAAAAAGAAATATATGGCCCTTTGGATCTTCAGCTCATGGGATGTTTTTATTTAGGTGGAGTATGAGGGAAGACAGGCCACACACACACACACACACACACACACACACACACACACACACACAC